>JAZHYW010046909.1:0-35006 GCA_037355805.1 Ixodes ricinus
TGAAATAGAAATGAAATATAAGATTATCGAAACATTTAGTCAGCATTCCAAATTTTACAAAAAGCGTTCCAAGAACGTTCAAGACTGCATTCAAAATATTTTTGTAGTACATTACTGGAATATGCGCGAATGTCAGGAAATGTCCCGTTGCTGCAGCCCTACGTCTTTGTCGCCATTACGGCGGCAAATTGGCAGAACGTTCACTGGACGCATATAGAGCGTCGTGTGCGCTGCGTGATGATCTCTTCTTTCAGAGCACACTAAACAAGTTGTGCATCAGAGTAACGATACGTTGCCCATCTTGTTGCTTGAAATCGTGGTTTCCAGATATCTGAAGCGATTCTCTGAAACCGAGAAGCGTTCTTGCGTCCCCGCAAATGTTAAAGCGGTTCTCAAACATATGAAAAAGACATATTACATAAAATTCATAACACTTAATCTAAAAGATAGTGCGTGTATATTTATACAGCCTAAACTTAAGTCAACTTGTGTGTCAGCTGTAGAAGTGCAGTTTAGCCATTACGGTGCAACAGCTAGTCTGGGGTCTTTAATCTGCACCACCCAGTAGTGATACACGATCGCACGCCCGTGCGATGCTCATCCAGATCGAAACGGGCAGGGGTAGGAATTGAGCCCTGAATCTCTGGGTTCTGGAGCGCGAGCTTTCGATCCTTGTCCTCGAAGCGGTGAGCGCTAGCCATCTCGGCCACCGATCTCCCAACACCAAATATAATGCTGAAGAAGTCGCACTTTTGAATCATGACGATTCGCAGTTGCATCTGCACTACACGAAGCACCGATGGCGGCGTCAACGGCGATATTGGGGAACAGTTGCGATACTCTAGGCGTAGCTCATTTAATGGCTCTAGTACTCTCTTGCACCGGGAATCCAGCAAGAACAACGGGAGCAATGTCACATCGCTGAAAGGTGCCGATCTATTGCTTGTTAGCACGTGCGGCGAAAGCAGCAGCTGAAGCTATGAGCTGGCAATCGCAGACCTCACTTTGGTCTCTACTAAGCGTGGGATTTAGAGCCGGTTCCGCGGTCTTACCGCGAATACTCTGAAGATCTCCGTAATGACGTCAAGGTCATGAAATAGTCATATTTTCTGAGGGGGCGGACCTGCGTCCGTTGATTTGTCCGCCGTGTGAATTCACCTTCAGTTGCAAAGACCATTGCCAAAGCAAAATTTGCGGTGAGGCTGTATGAAACTATAAAATAAATGGGCTGTCCCGAGTTTATATTCTAAAGTGAACAGTCCCGAGCCTTCCCTCTAAAAATTCTTGAGCGTCTACTTTCCCACAAAACACTTGGAAAAGCCGATCGCTCCAATCCACAGAAGCGAATGAGAACGCTGAAAACCTTTTTAGGCCAAAAAACAAAAAGTTTGCGCCCTGGCACCGAGTGTTTCTTTTTCACCATTTCTATTATTTCTACAGCGCACTGTCTTTCTTCTAAGAACGAACATATTTGCAAGCGTCGTCAGTCACCGACCTTTCTTCGCAGGTTGTAGCCATTGGCTCTCCCCAACTGCTTTTCGTGAATGTAGATGTGCAGATTCCTTCTTGCGGCGTGCACCTTGTGCACGGTTATCGAGAGTCGTGAAGCTGAAAGCGTCATTCGTGGCTACATGCTCGTGCTGTATTGACTTGCGCTCATACTGAAACAGTCAAACGAAAAAAATAAAAAAAATAATAACATCACAAAACCTGTCAATATTTTGTTGTTCTGTGCGCGCAATTACAGTGTTCCGCAATAGACCGATGCTCTCTTTAAGTGTTCTACATATGCGTTACGCCGCCATAAGTGTAGTTTATAAGAGGCAGGCGACTGTGACCGAGACAGATCCTGTCGCCTCGGGGTCGCTCATGCAGACGCTGAGCGCGTGCAAAAGACTTCAGATCCCACGATGCGTAGCGGCAGCGGTGGCCTAATGACACTGGCTGTGAGATTGGTCCATTGGCAAGTGTTACAATTTGAAAATGCGAGTTCTTGAGCTTCGGGTGCTGCGTCAGGAATACACGGCGATATTGATGTAGCTAATAACGACTGCTTTGAAACTTCTGCAAGCCGATAAACCGTGTCCTGCGCAATCAAAAAACCTTTAGATGACTGGAAACCGTGATTTTACGAACAAGATGGCTAACCGCCCCCCATCGCACTTGAAGCTGCGTCTTCAGTTTTGCACCATACTAAAAGGCAAAGATCTCGTGGTATTCCGGAGGCTGCTTATCTAACCTCTTCTGCGTGCGATGCGTGGTAGTGCACGAAAGTTGGGAAGGATTTTCTGGCGTGTTAATGCGCTCCGATAGAGAAAGCGAAACCTAAAAACGCGTACAGATTGAACAGTTTTCGGAATTGCGTTTTATCTCGGTAATATGGGCGGATTTTCTAGATTTCGATTATTCATATTGAAACAATATCTTAAAAACGATGAATTAAATATTAATTACTTAAAATTGATTAATGACCTTAATATACTGAACGCTAATATTTCTTCTCCATAGACCCTTTGGCAGAGACCATTACGCCAGGAACCGTCTTTTCTGTGCGATACGTATGTGTCGACGGAACGATTTGGCTCACGTTTGGCGAACACTTCATGTACACCTTTTCACAAGGGCTCAGCCATCTTGAATGTCGTCACTTCCGGTATGCGGTAAGACATCGTTTTGATCTCTCCACGCCGGTGGAAGGTGTTTACGAAAACCGCGTGAATTGTCACACATTCTCGTTTTGCCTCACCTATATTTTACTCGTCATATTCCACGATTGAAATATGTTATTATTTTTCGTCCCGCATGCCAGATACGGAACCCACGTGACTGAGAACGACAGGAAACAGAAAACGTTATAGTATCACACTAAAATGTAAAAACAAATTTCTGAAAAAAAACAAGAAAACTCCAATGTCAATTGCTGTTTCTGTTTTAGCCCTGGCATCAATTTGCAGTTTCCATTTCACAGAGGTTCCATCGACCTCGACATGGCGATGCCGAGCGCGCACCAGGGCCTCGCGCTTGTGGCGACGGATAATATTTCTTCCATCTATTCCGTTTTCAAATGGGACCGATGGTGAATAATTAATAACCAACTGCTATAGTGACATCGTGATTGTACTTTTCTGAACGCACTGCCGATAATCAGTAAAAGATAAAGTGGCCGTTCAGTGATATTGAGGACACCTAGCAGACCATTACCGCCGCTACGTGTTCCGCACTACGGGCGCGTTTGAAGCATGCTTTCAACCGCGAGCCCCGCGGTCACGGTATCCAGCCAGGCGCGCGTTTAAGACCACGCTTCAAAAGCTTCGGTAGCGTGTCACGCGGAACACGGTAACGGTTTGCTAAATTGTTCGCTTTATATGAGCTTACATGGCACTTGTGGGACCCAAGTATCCTCACACGCAACGCCAACCAAGAAAGAAAAAGCAAGCGTTTCCTTTAAATCTCGTCTTCACAAAACTGGATCAACGCAGCTGGTGGTCGTACTCCAGCCCATTGACAATATGAGAATGCGGCTCATAGAATGGACCCGGGATCATTGCTTGAGGAGCACCTCGATTCGGCTCGTTATAATCAATAGCTCGACAAGCATTTCTCCGGGTAGTGGCCCGTCCCCAATCGCTACAATGACGACGATAGCCGAACCATAACAATGGCTGAACTCAGCGCGTGTCCCCTGCTTTGCCAACCCTAAAGCGCGTGGCTGTGATAAACAATGGCGGCATATAATCGGCTCGAGATCACGTGGCTGCTTGTTCTGTCTGCTAGTTAGTGGGGATTCTGAACCAAACATTTCAGTTCAAAGTGTCTATACTAAGTCGGCCACGACTACCTTCTCTGGGAAAGTTGGCAGCCGCCGGTGTGCGCTAGCTCACGCCACAGGAAATTAACGTCATCATATCCCCCATTCACGCCTAATAAGCTTGAATGGCGGATGGCGATTACGTCAGTTTCGTTGCATGCGCTCGTGCACACCGGCGGCTGCTGACTCATGGAAAGATAGTCCGCCACTTATTATAGACACAAGTCATGTTTCGGTTCCAGCATCCCCAATTTAGCGGATTTTCCGCTAAGTCTGGCGGATTTTATTTTTTTCTGACGGGAAAAAATTAGTCTAGCGGCTAGCGGATTTTTTGACGGGCCTTTTTCATACATGGCGGATTTCTGGCGGATTCCTCACGCAATGCACCGATTCAAAATCCTCCTGCAAAAAATAATTTCCGTGTCCTCTAAAAATGCAGAAATTGTTTAACTTCAGCAGGGTAGGAGGGCTCCTGGTCAGTTGCTGCGCACGTCTCATACAGACAAATCCGGGAGGCTTTAAAGCAGCGATCGCTTTCTAGGCAAGATCCCCTGCCCGGCAACTGCAAGAAGCTCTACGGTCTGATGAATGACGGCGATGAACCACTGAATATTCTGCAAGCGTGGAGGACGCGGTGGCTATCCCTCGAAATAGCTGTATCAAGGATCGTAGACCAGTGGACCGAATCGAAGACGCACTTCGAGATGGCGAGGCGCCCTGAAAAGTGCTATGCGGCAGAGGTGCTGTATGGTATGTACGAAAACCAGATCAATCTGGGGTCCTTGCTTTTTTTGAGACTGATTCTGACAGATGTTCAGAAGGTTAACAAGGCATTCGAGGCGAAAGATGTGGATCAAACAAAGCTGCTGAAAGACCTCATGACTTTGCTTTCGAGCTTGGTTCATAAAGTCGTAATTCCGACAGAGCAGATGGACGTTCTGACGTCCAGACTTGAGGACCACTTGAACCCCAAGCCATATCTGGGCTACCTGTTTGAGACGTACGTTGACAACATGAAGGCTGAGAAGACCGACGGGTTCTCTCTCGCAGATGAAGCTGTGATGCGAGAAAGCTGCATAAGGGTTATTACCACGCTAGTAGATCAAATCAGACAGCGACTTCCCGACAACATCAGAGTTCTCCAGAAGACATCACTTATATCGGTCGAAAACACTTGGTGCGTCATGAATGAGCCATTGATTTTCCTGCTGGAAGCAAAGGCAGTGCCCCCTGAAACAATCGAAAAAATTCGAAACCACTGGAGCAAAATCACCCTCCTTAACTGGGAGCAAATATCGTCCACGCAGTCGTTCTGGTGTGAAGTTCACTCCTATAAGGACGCCTGTGGCGAAAATCCGTTCGCCGAGTTGGCCGGATTTGCCATGTCGATGCTGGTGCTGCCCTGCTCAAATGCCGAAGTAGAGAGGACGTTTAGTGAGCTTAACAGTAAAATCCAAGCTCAGGAACAAGCTGAAGCCTGAAACAACAAACGCCATCCTCGTCGTAAGAGCGGGGTTGATGCGACACAAAAAGAGTTGTTTTGATTACGAGCTTCCTGTGGCGGTTGTTAGTGCAATCGGGACATCTGCAACGTATGTGCAACCAAGTCACCTTTCTGGTCCCTCAACAAGTACCAGCGGTCCTGTGGAGATGGTGTCAGACGACGACAGCGGTGACGAAGACCTCAATGTGTTTTTCGGTGACCTGTAAGTTCTTTTTTTTTTTCATCAGTGTGAACTATTATAACTTTTAGCCTCATCTGTGATGAGGTTGACGACAACCGCAGCACTGAAGCCTCTAATATTCTAGTTACACTTTTTGGAAGACTCTTTTATATGTTATTTCAGCTCTCATAGTTTTGGAGAGCTTTTAAGAATGATAAAGGTTTTTACCACACGAAATTTCACTGTTTTTTAAATAAAATAGGTCTTAGCGGGAAATTTAGCGGATATATTTTAGAATCTAGCGGAATCTGGCGGATTTCTTATTGCTTTTTAGCGGATTTCTGACGCCCAGCGATGGCAACACTGCCCTTTAGAAATCGAAAGCCGCTCCTTTTTTGTTACTTCTATTTCTATTGGTCAAACACGATCGGATGTTTCATGCGTCATTAATGTCAGGGATTCGTTCCAGCGATATTTGCGCCAAAATACTAAACTTTTTTGTACGACACCTTTAAAGAAGGAGACAGTCGTGCAGCCTGAGCTGCAGCTGTTTTGCACTACGATATAACGGTCGCACCGGAACCGCGATTTCGCTCATGTGTCAGTAAGCAGACGAACAGTGAAACATCCGCCGTGACATACAGACGGAATGGAATCGGTACGTTGTTTCCTTCTCTAGGTGTGATTTCTTGTTTTTGTTTAATGTATAAACGCAAGCCCTAAAATCGCCTGAGGCAATGACGAAGCATTATTTTATATTGATACCGCCAATACCGTTAGAGACGTACACTTTGACCCAGTCTTGGACACGTTACTAAAAAAGTAAGGGACTACAATTGCAGTTACCCTTGCTTAAAAGAGATTCGACAGTATTACTCGATTACTCGAGACGAAAATTAATTGGCCGTTACTTTAAAAAGTAACCCTGCAAAATGTTCATATATAGGCCAGATATATTTCAGATACTGACATATATATTCATATAAGGAGAAATATAAGGCAGTATATTCTCATACAAGGGAGGAAATAGGGCATATATCGTGAGGGGACGCCATATAAGGCCATGCAGTGTGACGGATATATCCATATATGTTGCCAATTATTCCCATATATGGCTACAAACTGGTAGCAGCGCGCAAAAATCCACAGACGAAAGAAGGTATAGACAGGACGAGCGCCGGACTTCAACTGAACGTTTAATGAAAACACCGAGGTAAACAACTACAGCCTCATTGCGTCAACACGTACTCAAAGAAGTTATCTTTCTTTACGTAAATAAACCGATGTTTGGCTGACACATTCATCACACCCCTTTCTTATATCTTTGAGAGCTCACGATTTTGGCCAAAAGGGGCTGACAAAACTGTGGGGAAATCGCTGGAACCCCACGATATAGAAAAGAAGTCGATAATCGTGTCAACAAATCATCGGTTTATTTACTCAACAAACATGACATTTTTAGAATGCGTGGATTCTGAAACACTGCAGAATCCACGCATCTCGTTTGTTTCCAACAAGGACTTCTT
Source organism: Ixodes ricinus (assembly GCA_037355805.1). Lineage (NCBI taxonomy): Eukaryota > Metazoa > Arthropoda > Arachnida > Ixodida > Ixodidae > Ixodes > Ixodes ricinus. The sequence goes on from JAZHYW010046909.1 coordinate 6,999, forward strand.
CTCCCTCCCTCGTTCTCTCAGCTTGGATAGAAACAAAATTGGGGTGTGTGTATGCTTAAACAGCGTAGAATTTAATCTGCTATGACGGGCGAGTTATCTACCAGCTGTAGATGCGAAATTCAGCCAGTGCAGTATAGCCGCTAGCATGGGGCCTTTAACGTGCATCATGCAGTATTGATACACGACGTCAAGCCGGTACTGTGCTCATCCAGGTCGAAACGGGCAGTGGGGGCCTGGATAGAACTTTAAGGTAGTACTGCTGAATAACCGTCTGACCCTTTGGTACTTATTCAATTATGACCGCTCCACGAATAACAAATAAAACAATCAGCCTTGCCTTCACATTCGACTCACTCATTCTTGCCTTTTTTATTCTTGGCGACTTGGTAGTTTTCCAGTACATCGATTGCCTTTAATTTTGGTTTTTCTATTGTACTGGAACATTCACGTTTTGTCCCATCTGATGATATTTTTCAGTACGTCGGGTACCACTGCGAGTCGTTCTATGAAATCAGTGGGAAATGTTTTCCTGAACGTCCTGCTGCTCCTGACTGAGGATATTTAGTACCATTTTGGCGCAGATTTTATGCTTGTTCAATTTGTCATGTAAACTGGGGTATAATTTTTTAATGAATACGAACCATGTCTGCTATTATCCTAATCCTTTATCGAGGATCGTTGCGAACAATTTCACAATTTTCTGTTCTGTTCTTTTCGTGACAGGGCGACCCGGTCGTTTGTCGTCTGCAACATTTTCTCGTTCCGTGGTAAATCGCTTGTATCACTGATATACTCGCGCACGTGACTGCGGCAAATTGGAAACCAGATGACCATTGCACTTTGCAATCAGGAGAATATAAAGAATGTCAGGCGCGTTCATTGTAATGTGGTTGAGCTTGCATGTCTATTGTGCTTGCAAAACATTCGACTTTATGTACGAAAGCGTAATGAAACGTACCTCCTTAGCTGCGGGAATCAAGCAATAAAAAAAGAAATAGGTGATTCCGGGCGTGCAAGCTAGTTTATTTCGAGGAAACCATTCGATGAAACGGTGTTCACTGGAAACGGTTTCGTTGAAGTAGAGTGGCGTCCGATGTAATGATATTCGATGAAACGGCTTTATGAAATGGCGTTCAATCAAACGGCGCTTGACTAAACGGCGGTCAATGAAATGTCCACTCCTACTCATTCTAAACTCGTAGTGAACCCCACCTAGTATAGTAGATTTTATGGAAAAAAATCGCGCCAGCAAAACCTAAGAAAGCTTAATTGATTAAGCCTAAAACTGTATGTGCGTTTTATTTAGGCAAGAAAGGAAAATATCAAAACCCCCTCCACTTAAAACAGGAGTCTCCAAACCCTGTCCGCGGAGGTCTTCGGACCGGCTCGTGACTGGCCGCGGTTGTACCAATAAAGCCCGACCGCGTATTCCCGTGTTGCTAACGGAGTATAATTTATGGAGAAAATCTAGGGCCTTCATTGGCCTATTTGAGCGGTCCACTTTTTCGCAAGAGGGAGAACACAACGGCCCTTTCGCCCTCGTTATATGTTGTTGGAGATAAGACGGCTCTCACCGAGGACGGCGGCGGGATTGCCCTTTTCGGAGGTGCAGTGGGGGACGCTGGGTTCGCCGTACCGGAGGACGATGCGCTCAACGTGAAACTTGTCAATTTCACGGCAGTTTCCGATTGAAGGGCTTCCGTCGCGGCGTATTAAGTTAGGTAATCGGCTGCGACAATTATCCACTGGTTGCCTTACGTTGAAGGCGGGAATGAGTCGAAAAATTCATTCTGATCTGCTGGAAGGAGGTGGTCGGCGGCGCAATCGGGCGCAAGGGTCCTGCCGGCTTCGTCGGCGATTTCTTCCGTTGTTGGCGCTGGTAGCAGGACCTCATGTAGTTATGTACAATCATTGAAGGTCTGGGCCAGCAATTCTTGTCACGAATCCTGGCTAATGTCCTACCGTAGCCGGGGCGCTTCCTAGCTGTTGGGTCGTCATGGCATCCTTTGAAGACTTCTTTGCGAAGGCTCGTAGTAACTACCAAGAGCCACGCTGTGGTGCTGTCGCCGAAGTTCTTTAGTGAACAGCGCACCTTTTCGAATGGTGAAGGTTGGCAGGGCTTGTAACAGGGGGATGGCATCACGTGATTTTCTTGAAGCCTAGTCATAAAAAAGTCGGCCCGGAAGTGCGCCGGTTGGAGGTATACTCTAAAATTCCACCTCGTTCGGTGGGATTTACGAGCTACGTAGCCGTCGAAACTGCCGGGCGGAAAGACGGCGGGTTGGTCCTGTCGGTCCTGTTGTTTTGGCGTTTAACTTTTAAGACGGACGGAGCCGACCGAGGAGCGACGCGCGGCGATGCCCGAGATCGTCGAGATGCGGAGTCTGCGAACCACCGAAGCGTGAAATCCGCGTGATAACGCAGAGCACCGCCTGAACAACAGTTCTGACGACGGAGAACGACATCAAAGGTGTAGTCTCTATCGAAGAGTCACCTTGCAAAGTGTTTGCGTTCGCGGCGGTCGCGCTTGATTTTGTGGACGCATCGTCTACTGGAGTTTCCTAACCGCGATGGGATTGTGTAGTGTAAGAAATTGCAGTAATCGGTCCGAGCGGTCGAAGAAGTCGCCCACTGGTGTTTCGTTTCATCTGTGAGTGCGTACACCCTTTGCTGATGGAACTTCAAAATTAATATATATCGCTTCCGAATAGGCTCCCAGTTTCCCGAGACGGCGTGTGTCGCAACCGATGGGTTTAGGGGAAGCGGTTGGACCCCCTCAAAAAATAGCGTGATGTGCTCGGCGCACTTCCAGTCCGAGGATTTCGAGCGGAGCCTCACTGATTACCATGTCTTCTGTCAACCTTGTAATTATTTTGTCCGTCTGAAAGGGGCACCGTAACTATTTTACAAGTCAATGTTGTGTTGCAAATCAAGCTATGCTGTAAATAAGTGTTGCGTATATTGTTTTAACTTTCGAAGTGGTTCTAATGTAAATAAAAGGTGATTTAAAACACTTTACGAAACAAGTGTATCTAGGCTTTACTCGCAGCGACAATATGAAGCTGCCTCAACAAGGTAAGTTGATATCCCACTAGCACAGCAGGAGGGAGAGTTATGATTCGTTTTCATTTCTATGTAGGATCTTCCGAATTTTCGGGCGGACGCCTCGCATCGCTAAATCATTTCTCGTTGCCGAAGACATCGCAATGACGGCGTCTGCTGCTCTCGTGCGCTTCCGCAGAAGAAAGATTCTTCATTTTTTTTGCAATCAGCTCGCGGAAGAGAAAACTAAAGCGCGCGGAAGGGCCGCTGCCCGGGGCCTGCTTGCTCGAATGCAGCGTCTCAGCTGAGACGGACGTAAGAAAGCACTGTCAAGGTTGGAGCGCGTGAGACGTGATTTAAGATTGAACGCTACCTTTGACAGCGCTTTCTTGAGACAGTCGATCTCTGCTGAGACGCTGCTTCGAGCGAGCCGCTCGACTTACATTGCGAAGCCCCCTAGAGATTCACAACGACGTAGGTGCACCGCAAAGAAGTGCTTTAGTTCTAAAATTCCACATTTCAAGCCCTATCCGTAGCGGTCGAGAAATACAAGGCAAAAGAACGACAAACAGACGCTACAAATCCGACACCCACCGCCTCCGCGCTCACTGCCTGCTCCGCAAATACAAGGCAAAAGAACGACAAGCAGACTGACACCCACCACCTCCGCGCTCACTGCCTACTCCGTAAATACAAGCCAAAAGAACGACAAGCAGACGCTACAAGTCCGACATTCACCGCTTCCGCGCTCTGCCTATTCCGTAAATACAGGGCAAAAGAATGACAAGCAGACGCTACAAATCCGACACCCACAGCCTCCGCGCTAACTGCGTACTCCGTAAATTGAACGTACTACGGCTCACCATAATAGCGCCTCTACTAGAACCTACCAGAAAAAGTCACGTGCCGGGACCGACTCGTCCCGAGATGCATACCGTTTCCGGAAAAAATGTGAGGAGGGTAGGGGGAGAGGCGGCTTCAGAAGAAGTTGCCTTGCGGAGGCTAGGCTCGTGACGTCATGCCACCCCCTGGCTTGTAAGAATATCCGGTGAACTGTAGTTCCTGGTTCCTCTAGTGTTGCTCGGGGAGTGCTCGCAGATCAGGATCAGCTCGTTGAAATGCTACCATGTCGCTGATGTTTACTTCGCAGAGAAAACCTTCGTCGTCATCGACGTTTGTGCAAGCGGGTTCGGCTTCCATGGGTGCCCTTGAAAGGCAGTTCACGTCACTGTGCTTTCTGCCAGACTTTTACACCACGGTCATGTCGAATTCCTCCAGGCGTAAACTCCACGGAGCAAGGCATCCTTATGGGTTCTTCAGATTGGCGAGCCAGCAGAGTAAGTGATGATCTTCGACCATGCGGAATAGACTCCCGTCCAAGTACGGGCGGAAATTCGTTATCACCCAGACAACAGCAAGGCACTTTTTTTTTTTCTGTCGTTGAATAGATAACCTCCGCCTTAGACAAACTCCGACTTGCTGAAGCGATAACTCGCTCTGTGTCCACCTGCATTTGGACCAATACTGCGCCAAGTCCGTTATTACTTGAGTCGGTGCGGATTTCCGTGTTTGCAGACTGGTCAAAACGGCCGAAGATAGGTGGTGTCTGTAGTCTGCGCTTGAGCTGGACGAATGCCCGCTGTGTGTTCTTTTTTGTTTTGTGTTGATGCGATGAAGTCGGTTGTTCCGAAAGGGCGGTGGTCGCGGCTGATTGCCGGAGTTCTTCAATGTGGCCCATGGCGGTACGTTTTCTAAGGTGTTGCTGCTCTTGTCGGAAGTTAGTAACGAGGACCGGAGCATGCCCGTCTTGCAACTTCGTTACACCTCTTATTCCCAAGTGCCACTAGAGCGATTCACAAAAACAGCCGACAGTGACTAGCCTCAAACCAGATTCTTTTCTCGATTTTACATGGTTTGTAAAATAAAAGCGGTTATACGCAAACACGAGCATCGTGCATGGGTGGGTGTCTTTGGCAGGCTTGCAGTCACTTGTGCTCACTTTACGAGCACCGAACAACTGAAAGCCAGCCAAAGGCACAATGGGGAGGATGCGGCATGTCTTGTTGGCTAGTGGATGTCGGTTGTTTTTGTTTGTCGCTCTAGTAAAACTCAGGCATTACGACGGCGATTCTCATTCCTAGAAGCACCTGAACACTTCGTTTGAGCAAAACATCGCGGCATGTAGCGCCATCACTCACAATGGGCAGAAACACGCTCGATCGCAGCAGCAGGTTCACGGAGTTGTTGATGACTCGGACCGCGGATGACGTAGCATTGAGTTCCTCTGGCGGTGGGACAAGTTTTCGTAGCATAAACCGGTTCGATTTCAGATTGATTATGGCGCCGTATTCCTTAAAGAAATTCATTCCGAGAATAAGGTTTTTTGCACAGTCTTGGGGGACGACGAACGTCACGGGGCAGGTCTCACCATGAACGTTGACACGTGCAGTGTAGGTTCCGATCGGTGTTGTCAGGTGGACTCCGCGTTTCATATTTGCGGGCCATTCCATGGTGTCGTCACTTTCCGAGGGCGACGAGACAGCTTCCAACTCAAGACTGGAGTAGTCTGCTCCGGTGTCCACGTGTGCCGATGCGCCGTTGCCAGTAATAAGAACGCTTAGGTTGTAGGGCACCGTTGCAGGAGCGTCGTTGCGATGCGTGGCGCAGGAAGAGTGGAGGAGCTGCGGCATTCTTGGAGGCTCTTTGCTTAGGTCGTCTTCGCCAACGGCCCCATTAGGTGTTGCCGCTATTAGCTTGCCCGGCGAGGCAGAACGACGTACTTTTATGGCAGGGTCCGTGTAGAAGCGATCCTGGGCGATGTGGTGACGGCGAACGGATACCGCGGCGGGAAGACAGTCCCGGAGATGGCGACCGACGGAGGTATTCGTTGATGTCCCGAGGTCGCTCGCGGTATTTTGAACGTGGGCCGCTCGACTAAAAACCTCGGAGCACAAACCGGCGGTAGTAGCAGCGGCGATAGACATAGCCAGTCTCTCCACAGTGTGAGCATATTAATCGCCGGTCTGCCCCTCTCCACACGTCGGTCTCTCAAGACCCACGTTGTTCCTGGTGGGGAGTGTACTGTGGTGAAGAGGCCTCTAGGTGTGGTGCCTCCGAATACTGCCGGGAAGGCGGGAGCTACGGGTGACTGAGCTAAGGTGGCGTAGCTCAATGCCGGTGTTTCCGGAGAGGCATTGACGAGAATCTCCGCCGTCAGCGCTTGCTGAACATCTTTCCCGACAAGCTCGGCGATTGAGGGAGAAGCTGGGCATGAGGTGACAGCTAGGAGCCTCTTGATTTTCTCCTGGACGACGTCGCGGATGATCTCGCGGTCGTCCAGGGTGTTGCAGGTGGAAGACGAAAGGACAGCGACACCGGGAAGTCTTTGGTAGTGTCTCGTTTGAGCTAGTAGGGCACATTCTATATTTGTCGCCTCCGTGACGAAGCCCTCCACTGTTGTTGGGGAATTGCGGATGAGACCGCCGAATATCTGGCCTTTCAAACCCTACATCAGGAGGTGCAGCTTCTTCTCCTCGTTAGCTTGAGGGTCGGCGCGGGCGCTCAGGCGGAGAACATCCTCGACGAAGCTGGTGATGTTCTCATTTAGACCTTGGGTTCTTGTTCGAAGGAGGTCTTCGGCCCTCCCGCATCGGTGTTGGCTGGCGAACGTCTTCTTAAATTTTTGCTTACATACCTCCTATGAAGTTAAAAGCCTCGTGGTTCTCCAGCCAGTGGTTCGTAGTTCGTTCCAGTGAGAAGTAGATGTTCTGCAAGCACTGCTCAGCTGACCAGCCGTTATGGCGGGCCACACGTTCACAGTGTGGCAGCCAATGCTCGATGTCCTCGCTGACGTCTCAGTGGAAAGGCGTCGGAGACCGGCGTGCGACGGGTAGGTGTACGACGGCGGCGGCGGCCGGGGTCGGCGACAAGTGGTTGTCCATCGTCCGCCTCGTTTCCTGCTTGGTCTTGGGCGGCAATAAGTCAAAATTTCCGAGGCTAGACCTTGAGTGCAGGCGACTTCGATCGGGCTTCGGTCTTCTATTCGTTGGGTTTTCGTGAGTTTGGGATCGGACTTGCACTGCGGGCTCTCGGAGGGGTACGCAGCACACAACATGCTTCACCCTGCACCTCCACCGAAATGCCCCGAATGACAAATCATGAGGCGGCGAATGACCGGAGAAACTAAACGTGTAATAATGGCACAGTTGTGCCAAAACAACAAAAACAATAAATTAACGGCCAATAACAGGCGTCGCAGATGTCGATGACGGAGTAACGGCGGGATTGAGCACAGGCGAAAGAGTGACTCCGGTTCGCCGCTCGGAGTTGCTGATGTACACGCGTGGGCTTCTGGAACAATCGCGTCGGAGGTTCGGCGCGCAGAACACTCAGATCTTGAATAAGTAACAAAATCCTCGAATACATCAGAGCTCGACGTTTACAGAAATAACCAAAAGGTGCGTTTCGCTCCCTTACATCGAACGTTTGTCCTTTGCATGGGAGCCAAGCACAATAACCATTCGGTCACGAGAGCTTTTTTTTTCTTCTTTTTAGTCTGTGCATAAAAATTGATTATTCTTCTTTTTTGGGCGGTCGCTGAATTAAAATTCATTCATACACAACAATTCGTCTAACAGTTTTCCCCAGTCAGGCATTACGTCTATAGATTCAAAAACACTTTTCACTTGGACAATACGTTTAGTGAAATATTTGAGAGCGTATTTTGGGTTTTCGGCTGCATGGCGTACATCCACATGGGATTTTCATAAAGCAAACAAACCTCACATCATAATAATAACAACAAATGGATCACTTCCTTGTTTTTCAGTCGGAAGAAATCGTATTGACTGCGCGGTTATCCATAGGTCCTTTTAAATATTTCCCTTTAGAACATCCCAGAACATAACTGCATCTCAGCAGTCTATAAACACATGCTGAATTGTCTCAGTTTGCTTGCATAGTAAGCAGTTGACTCCCCACGGTTAAAACAGGCCCCTCTGGAAAATCCACACCTTAAAGGGGTTATGACACGAAGATTAAACGGATAGATTATTCTTCAAATGCAATGTTCATAGGCTACTTAGTATATACACTAAGTTACGCGATTTTTAGAGCTCTGGTAATTGCAATAATCAAGGTACGTATTAAGATCATTTTCATCTGGCGACCAGGCAACACTGCCCAAGGTAGTCAGACCATGGTGTCCATAAACAACGTGATCTTGAACGCCCTCTCATTCTAGGCGCTCCCACGATCGCCCAAGCTCTCCTCGCCGCGGTACGATCAAAACCGCTCACGCAGCTTGGTAACCCGAATGCTATTCTCGCTCTCGCCTCCAGCCCGTTGACCTTCCACCCTGCATGCGCCTGCGAGATATTCCCGGACGACGGTGACCACGGCGAGTTCGTCCGTAACTCGCCGTCGCTGGAGCTGGTCGCCAGCGGGTCGAGCCAAAATGAACAGCTTGCATCATCTCTTGATAGCAATCACTCTCATCGCTGCTGCGATCAATGTTGAACACTTTAACAAGGCGAGCGATGTTGTGAACGTAGCCGGTTCACATCGTGCTGCGTTGATCGAGCGGACCAGGACATCTGGCTCGGAGCCAGATGTCCTGGTTCGCTGCCGAAGTGCTGGGACTCGGGTTCCGACGCACCGCAGTCAACGCACTCACGCATGTCGAACCGGCCTTAACGTCAGGACCGTATGCTCGAAACGCGGAAGGTAAACGAGGAAGCTGGTCGAGACGTCGATAGAGCCAAGTCTAAGCGTGCAAGGAAACGCCGCGCGGGAGGCTGGCTACGTAGCCCACAGTTTGTCATACACAGTTCGCCCACTGTAGAATAAGCCTGTGTTAATCGCAAACCACGTGATCGAGGGCCTTGAATGAATAAAAGTACATCGTAAAACTTAAGTAATAATATATATTCACACAATCTAAGTTATATTGATAATCAAATAATCTAAGAAGAGGGAAAGTTCCTCAAACAATTATTTAAACTCGTAAAAGCGCCCTCTCACCACGAGATGGGGTAAGTAATCACTTTTATATGTTTCGGTTTTATTGTTTTGCTTTTCAAAATGGCGGCCCCATGGCATTTTGTTTACTGGATTCTCTCGTCCGCTTGCGTTGCGTTTTCGCTTTATTATTACGTGCGCACCACTGGACGACAATCACAGGTAATTTATTCACAAAAGAGTTATTTCAAGCAGGCAACTGTTTATGTTTTCGCTCTAAACAGTACAATTGATTCGAAAACATTACAAACAGCATATGCAATGATGCGGTTGTTGACAGGTATTAGCGAACAGACACGGTAGTACAAACAGTTTGAATGTTAGCCTACAAGCTATTTGCATAAAAAATGATAAACCGAAGATCAATAAACATGGTCTAAACAGGTAGAGGTAAAGTCGCGGTAGAGGCATTTCAAGACAACTAATCATAAACCATGCAAAATAAAAAAATCATTCACAGACGCTACATTGCTTTACATAATGAGTGTGATTACAAACCAGTTGCTTTAACAGTAACTACAGGCTAATGTGGTTAAGAATAAAGCTGTGTTTGGAGGTGCATTTGACCTGCACGTCCTTTTCCCTTCCAAGATGAACGTTCAACACACCTGGTCAGTTTTCTATGAGGTATGTTGGATCTAGCCAGTCAATTTCTTCAGCACAATGTTTAGAGGTTAGGTTAGATGACGGCGCACCTTTACAACTCTCCGTCTCCTGATCTGCCTAACGGGGCTACTGGCCTTTCGATAGAAATATCACCTATCATCGACAAGCCATAAGCACCTAGAATGACACTTTCTGACTGCAGCATCACCATCGAACTTCGCCGTCCGTGGAAGCGACCTCCTGGCTGAGCATTCTTCACTCGTCACCCTCACCATAAACCTCACCTAATCCTGTTATTGCTGATCACTGGTGATGTGCCTTCAAACTCCGGCCCATGTCCCGCCTGCCCCCGTTGTTCCTGGTCTGTGTTCGACGTCGCCGCTCTCCAATGCGACGTTTGTGATTTGTGGTTTCACCAGAAATGCGAAGATGTATCTCTCGCTTTGTACAAACACCTCTCCTCATTATCAACTCAGTGGCTCTGTGTGGCGTGTTAGCTCCCACCCCTGGCCGATGACCTCTTTCCATCCCTTAAGCAGCACAGAGCCCATGCGTACCCCACCATCATCCCCAGCTCTACCAAGTAGTTCTTCGACCCACCTCCAGCGAGCGACAACATCGGCAGCGTTCACCGTTCGAACGGCAACTCCGCGTTTGGCGTAGTTGTCATGCGAAAAGTGCGTGATTGGAGTCTGCAGACCCCAATCACGTTTGGTTTTCTAATGTTTGCTTCCTGAAGAACAAGCTACCCCACTTTAAAGCACTGAAGTAATCTTTTCCGAATACAATATTCGCTGTGTGCGAGACATGGCTGGACGCCTGTCTTCGGTTGGCAATTAATGGGCAATTAATCGATCTCAAACAATTCTCTGTACTCCATTAAGACCGTCCCTCAACTGGGGCAGCCTTCCATGGATGACAAAGGCGATTGAAGTCTTAATCAGACGTAAACACTGGCTATTCAAAAAAGCGCAAAAAAACTCTAAATCACACTCATCTTAACCAGGCCCACCAAGCACGAGCATCTCATCCATATCTCCCAAGCAACCTGCCAGCCAAAACTCTTGGGCATGTTTTCACTATCAACGAAAAATGTTCCACGCGCCGATCTTCACACATCACGGCAGGCCCTATTCCAGTCTTGGCGACATAGCAGAGCTTTTCTCTTACCACTTTTCGCAGGCTGCACCATTAGTCGACCCTACCGCACCTAACCTTTGTCCCACCCAACCCACAATTCTGCCAGTCGAGGCCACACCAGCAACCACACTCTTCCATAGTCATTCTTCAATGCGAAACACACGAAGACTTTACTTGTGTCAACTCCTCTCAACTCCCTGGACCAGACGGGCTTCACCCCACATTGCTTAAATCCTGTGCTGGCCGTATCTTTCCCGTCCTCACTCGCCTCTTCAAGGATTTTCTCTCCCACAGCTCTTATCCTAAACCCTGGAAAGTTGCGTCAGTAACGCCTCTCGAATAGGGACACGGGGCCTTCTCAAGTCTGACATCCGCTCATACCGACCAATATCCATATCCTCTATTGTTTGCCGAACAAATGCAGAGAGTCATTAACAAGCGATTCTTAGCCCACCTTGAGCTAGCGAACTTCCTTAGCCCTTACCACTACGGTTTCCGCCCCGTCAGGAGCTGCATATCGGTTTCGCCCCGTCAGGAGCTGCATATCGGCCCTTGCAGCTGTCACCCATGCACTCAGCACCAGCCTCGACAAGCAAACTCCGTGTGAGATTGTCCAGTTAGACTTCAAAAAGGCTTTTAACAGCGCAGGCCACAGCTTGCTCCTATCCAAACTCCAACGGATGGGAATCTCCGGTATGAGGAATTAAAAATTTACTTTTTCACAGCACTACATTATTCTGCAATGGCTCTTTTCACGATTTAGCACAAACTGGAAACACTACTAACAGGTAGGGTGTTCAATGAGCTAGGTTGTGTGTGCCATTGCATGTCAAAGGGGCTTTGAGAGAACTAATTAAAGAACACCTTGTCCAAGCTCAAGAGAGAAAAGTCTTGTTCTTGACCACAGGCTAGCACAACATGATGACAGCAACTAATTATTGTTGTTTTCTTCCGTTGACTTTAGACGAGGTCTACTGGCACGACAACCAGCTGTGGTTGTCTTGCTGATGGCAACAGTTCCAGTATTCAGGAATCTGGAGTTCCAATTGCCATAACTGCTCCAGAGTTTGCATGCTGAATGCTGAGAGACCACTCGTACAAAGCAGGACTTGATCTAAGTCGTCCTCACAGTTTGCAACCTGGTTCGCAGGTTGCAACTGCATAAGGTTTTCCTTCTCAAGTGTCGCATTGATGCCGGAAATTACTATGTGTCAGCGGCATTCCAGAAACTCCCTCTCTGACTGATGACTTGAAAAGGGTTTTCAAGACAGCCCTCGACTGAGACAGATAGTGCAGATAGTGATGAGGGAGAGAGCCCTCCCAGCCACTGTTTTTTCCCAGATATACAAGACTGCCGCTACTGCGCTTACCCAACCATTTGCGCAGTTTGTCATATGACGAGTTGCAGATTATTGTCAAGTGATCACTTGTGGCTGCGACATTCAAAATTTCATAAGATATTATAGGATAGATGCCAGAACCCTCATGAGAAATGCTATGCTGCAATGCCAATTTCAGTGGCCACACTACAGCTACACTGTTCCAGCCTAATTTTACGAAGAAAAAAGCTGCCGCCCTTTGAAGCTAACCAGAGCAACGAAGCAAGGTTTGTGAATGCTCTTCGTAGGAGGAGTATACTCCCTCAATATGTTGTCACGTCCCTCAGCCAAATGTTCCGATTGGCTCGCTGGTGCCGTAGCTTTGTTAGCACCCTGTAAGCTGCGGAAGGATCAGTCGACCTAGTTCCAGTAACAGTTCACCTCATGTACGAATATGACCAGAAAATGTTCATGCCACCCAAGGATTAAGGTCGACAAATTTCTCAGCATTCGGTCTCCCAATTTTCTTCTTGTGGCCCAGATGATGAGCTGCCTCTTGAGTGCTCTCACTTTATCCCCCTGGTTACTGATGGTCCTTGTCTCGGGTGTCCGGCCCTTGCAGCTTCCCTCCACACGTCGGTCGCCCTCGCGGTATTCTCTTTAATTCTCCGAGGAACCATTTTACTGGAACAAGAAAGTAACAGCATACAGTGAACGGACGAAGTGAGACACACATTACACTTTTAAATTAGATAAGTACTGTGGGATTTACTGCTTGACGTGCCAAGCGGAGGTAAATTATGTCTGGAGCTTGACGTGCCAAGGGGAGATAAATTATGTCTGGAGGTTGATTGGGGGGGGGGGGGTTGGGGGGCTTGACGCATGCTGAACGATAGGTGCCAGTTGCTGCAATACCCACAGGGTATCCCGAGAGAGAGAGAAGACAGGTGTGTGCCCAGGAAACTGGCATGATTGAGCAACGCTTTTTTTAAAGGTGCCTTCCCGTTGATTCCCTTCGAGGTACGTCCACCTTACAAGTCAATTCAGAATTATGTTCAATATACCCAGTCAACTTGCTTAGCTTATTCTGCAGATATATAACAACTGGTAAATTCACTTTTTATAATGTTGCGTTTTTTTTTAAATATATGCTTAAACTTTTATCCCAATTCCTCTCTTATGATGTAAGAGATTAGGAAACCCCAGGTTCGGTCCTGATTAGCGTCATTTGCCACGATATTTAAAATGTTTCCAGTAAAGTGGTGTGAAACCTTTGATGCTTGGAAGTTGCAGAAATCATTATGTGTGAACAAGCAACTCATTCCGTTCGACCGTTTTACAAGTCACGTCCGACGTACAGACGCTTAAGAAATTAACCGAGTCACATACACTGCGTTGGAGAACAGACGATCGTGCCATGCCTGACGCGAAGGTCAGCACGAGCACTTTAATAAATGTTCGCACCCCCAGCAACGTGCTTGAAGCGGAATCCAGGAATCTCGAACGGCGAAGTGACTCCTCGGCTTTTTGGCTTCTTGCCTAAGCAGGCCCATTTAGAACACATTCACATCGTGATTCGGTAACTCACGTGACATTAAAACGCCAAGCGAGGATACAAACGAAAGGGAAATATACTTGGAAAGCGAAATTCGCAGAACAGCAACACCGACAACGCCAACAACGCGACCGGCGACGTTTAAAAACATGGCTTCGGTTAGGGCAATGAACTTCGAAAGGTAACGGTCACTGCTCGATTTTTCCTTTTCATATTGGTTTATCAGTATAACCTAGCTTATTATGTTTTATAAAGATATTAACATTAACGCACTCAATTTATTTGATTGCGACTCTTTTTACCCTACTTTTTTGTTTTCGTTTTACACTTTCAGTTGTCGCCATCTGGCTTGAGGAGCGCTGTGTATGCGCGATTACCGGAAGTGGCCTTGAGTGGGACCACTGGTTATGATTTCACTGTGACGTAGCCAGCCTCCCGCTCCGCCGGATCCGCCCCTCCGAGGGACTCGCATATAAATCGATTTATCCACGAAACTATATCGCTATTTTCACAACACATTTAAGCAGCATTATAGGAACATAGAATGAGTTCTACCAGTATTGACACCTCATATTTTACTTTTGGCATGTCATAACCCCTTTAACAGGAATTGTGGCATTATAGAGCCGGAAAAAATGGTTTTTCGGTGGGGGTATGCCCATGTTTTTCGCGCTTACTATAACATTGTTCCCAGGCATATTTGTTGTATAAGACTTCTACAGAGGGGCAGGAAAAAGGCGGTTCAGCAAATCTCTGATTAATTATTTCCGCGTTAATGTGAACAAATACTCCCGCGAGTAACGCACCATCAAAAAATTTAAAGCTTTCACTACTTCATTTCCAAACCCTGGCATTTCAGCGGGGAGACCAATGAATGACGATACAAAAATAGACCGCAAATGAGGTGCTATCATCGTCTGCATAAATTACCTGCAGGAGGGAGAGCCTTTGATCTCTCTCTCTCAGAGAAAGTCAGGAACAATTTGTCTAACGAACAAATGGGATAGCCCACTTCCTTTTGCAACTTTTCTGAAAAAAGGTATGACGCCTCATAGATTCCCCTGTAGTCTTCAATATATAAACAACGAACACTCTGTGCATATTCTGAATACTGGTTCGCGCACCATGTGAGACCTGCAAGACATACCACAGTTTGGATATAAGAAAGACATTGCACACAATGGCTCTCGTAAAAATGAGTAACTCTCGATCTCTCCGTTTTGTTTCCCGCTCTCTCTCAGACCTTCAGTGACGATTGACAGTGCTCTGAATTATTCAGCATTGTTTGTAACGGAACCCTGAGATTTTTACACAGCGAACAGGTCCATCTTATACCTTCGTAGTACTGAGGGTTTGTGTCCCACTCACCACGCACTACACTAATCGTTATTAACAACGGCTCCTGTTGCTTTCCAGAAGCTGGGGCACAATTCTAATACAACAACGACACTTTGTTCTGTTGCTACAAAACAAAGCGATGCCGTTTTCATATGCTAAAACTTTATTTTTTCTTTCGTCACCTATACAAAAACTTTGCACTTCGTTGCGACTGGATAAGGCTTAAACAACATGATTCTAAATAAAATCAAAACAATAAAGGGGATATAGGACATCCTTGCCTTACTGAAAAAAAAACAGCAATAATGACGAGAGTCAACAAAGTATTGAAAATTAACCTCGTTGTCCATCCATAATACGCCATTTTGTCACCTTCAATAATAATTTTCCTTTGTTTAGCACGGTCTAAAATCTCCCAAAGCACGTTGTGGCACACCTTATCAAACGCGTTCGACAGATCAATTTGAAGCATCACAATTGGACTTCCTTCGTCTGCTGAACATTCCAAAATAGTTCGTGCTGCATGAATATTTGTCTCGATAGACCTGCCTCTTAATGCCAGTAATTTGATTGTTCCCCTACCAACTTGGAGATTACATGTTGGATCCGCCGGTTGTCGCACTCTCTCGTCATCAGATTTAGGAATAAGAACTGTGTTGGATCGAAGAAAGGATGCAGGCAATATTTTGAGTTCACATGCTTCTCGTATAGTCTCAAACAAAACATGATAGTTTCTTTTCGAATTTTTAAATAAAACTCTCCTCCAAGTCCATCAGGCCCAGTGTTTTGTGCGACGCCAAACCACCAATCGTGTTTTCTATCTCATTCATTGTGATGTATCCTTCTAGTCACTCCTTTTTCCTCTTTTGATAGCGCAGGCATTGAACTAAGTAGTCTCTTAATACGTTCCATCTGTTTTGGCTTTCTGTGACCCACGAAAAGTGTGCTCATAATATTCGACGAGAGCTAAATTCAATGGCATATTTTTCTTTGCGAGTTACACCGTTGTGGTGTATAATGGGAATTTCTTTCATACTGCGCGCTTTTTCTCGTCAGCCAATGCCCGGCTAGTCGGTTCCTCTCCCACACGAAATTTGTGTGCCCTTGCCGGATTTGATGCATCGCGATAACGTTCTCGTTGGAAATTCGCTATCTAGTTTCGCTAGTATTAAGTAAATTGGTGAATAATAAAAAATAACGGAATGATCTTTTCGCCCTCGAGGATGTTGATTAAGTGTTGCGTCATTATCTTTTCGTTGTCCTTATCCTGGCACTTTAAAACAGACGAACTTTCTATAGACTGTGCTTTAATTTCTTATTTCAAATGCTCCCACTTCTTTATGCAAGCACTGGCAAAATCTATACTCACCGCTTTAAGGGTGGGTTCAACCGAATTGCAAAAAATCCCATCTTTCAACAAACTTACATTGAATATTCATAGTTCCCATTTAAACTTAGGCGTGTTATACTTTCCTCTCCCTAACGTGACCGATATTAGATTTGGACCGCTAAAAAAGATAGGTTTCACTTCGTAGCCTAAAACCACGTTGCATATATTTTACTAGGACAAATATCTTAACGCGCATGAGACGTCAACTGAAAGCGAGTAAAATGAAATTCCTTTCCGGTATCTTCTAGGTGGTCTACTTTTTCTAACTCATGCTGAAATACGAAGTGACTAAACACCGCGCAACTCCTCTCGAGTGTCACGTCAGCGGATACTCTGTTGACAGGCGAATCAGGAACACAATTAAAAAAAAAAAAAGAAAAGAGCACAAAAAAAAGGTCGCTTGTTGTTTATACATCAGGAGTTTACCCTGCCAGAACAAGGCGACATTGTAACCCACTGTAGATAAGCCATCTAGCCAGTTCAGTACGACTGCTAGCCAGGGGTCTTTAACGTGCTCCTCGCAGTAGTGATGCACGACCGAACACCGGTACGATGCTCATTCAGATCGACACGGGCAGGGCTGAACCCAGTATCCCTGGGTTCTGCAGCGCGAGCTTTCGCTCCACGTGCTGTGAGCTGGTGTGCCCTAGCCCACTCGGCCACCGATCCCCAATAAAAAGCACGACCAGTTTGTAGCACTGAATATACTGCTTTATAAATTGAAAAAAAAAACACAACAAGACTGTCATTTACCTTGTTTGCCGCGTAGACTCATATTACACGCATTTCGCAGTCTACCAAAATGAGGTAAATTATGAGGCGGCCATGATTATCTGTGATAACATTCGTGACACCGAGCTGCCTAGACTTTTTATGAAAAAAAAACAACCCTGCAGACGCTTCCCTAGATTGATTCACGCAAACTTGGTAACACTCATGAAAGGAATTTAGTGTCGTTTCAATGTATTTTCTATTTTCCATGTATGTTTCAAATATGTATTTTTCTTGCTTATGCACTAGCCGCTGTAGTTTGTACTTTTTTTTCTATAATTCAAGCCACGCAGATTTAAGGCTGCGTAACGGAAAGGTTCTAGACATGCTAACATGACCTTACCTGTTTGTTGAGAGCTAATAAACAAGCACTTCTCTCCACTAACTGCACACAAATGCTGCACTTCCTCAAAAAAGTTCGTCGCTCGACACTGACTGCGAAATTTGTCTAGTGCTATCGTCCGTCGGGACCCGAGGTCGAGCCACACCACGGAATTTCCTCGGTCCTCTCAAGTTAAACGGCGCTGCTTTTGATACCCTTTTCCTAGGCGGGTCACGAGCGGAGGGTTGGTCCCACTGTCATTTAATTCCCTGCCTGATTATGCTGTCACAAGTTGGTCTTGCTGCACGTTTGCACTGTGTGGCTCTCGTTGACTGGACTTCTCCTCTTCGCTGTCCGACATGTTGTCCGGCAATGCTATTTCTGAGTGGCGAGAACTCAAGGCTGCCATCATCGTTTTTGGGCTTCGTTTTCTCCTCCATGGTGTTCAACACTTGAGGTGACACGCTGTCTTAAGTCATTTTTGGCGCGACCTGTACGGCCTTCACTGATTCGAGTGCGTCCATCGGCATGTCCGAGTCATCTTGAACCCGACGGCTTTGAGTAGCAGAAGCGCATGTCATCACGGATTCCCTCTGCGGCGTGGCCGAAACAGCGACGCTCGGCACATCGCGAAACGTGATAGTCCCGTCTGATATGTCATGTTCAAATGCATTGCAGGCATAAAGGTGCTTTCCCCGGCCACCAAGACCGTGACCTTGCATCCCTCTAGTCGTAATTCGTGAGGAATGTCAGTGACCGCCAAGGCTTGCTTGAGGGTCATTGGCACGAGCCATGTATTTAACTCCACCGTTTCAAAACCTGGCTCTCGGAAGCGTTCCTCAGATACGCCGGTCATCTCGCAAAACTTTTCAAGGTCTTTCTGCACTTTAACGTTCGGAACATCATGCTGAACCCAGGGAACTTTTATCTTGACTGGCTTTCACTGGGACGAACACACGGCACAGCCCCTTTCACCTTCACATCTCTCGCGGCCACCAATTTTATCTTTGCAACTAACGAGTGCATTCTAAACGTCCAGACACGATTCGTCTGGAACGCCCCTGGTGATGCCAAATCTTTGATAACGTTCAGCCTTTCCAGATTCTCTCGAAAATTATGTATACGCATGAATTACGGCCAGCTGAACTAGGAGAAAACATACACATAAAGAAAAGACCATTCACACCGCTGGAACAAAGACGACGACGGGGCCAGTTGATCTAATCCCATCCAGGTGTACGGACTGCTTTATTTGTCGTTCTTAACAGAACGATACATTTATACTATAAAAAACTTTATGTGTATGTTTTCTCCTAGTTCAGCTGGCTTTTAATTCATGAGTATGAACCAACTAGCTCAGCTCAAGCCTGTTATGTATACGGTTGGGGCGTTTCTTCACATCGCAGTGTAAACACACCGCGTTCGTCGCAATGTATCCAGCTGGCAGGGGAGGCTGAATGGCCTTGTAATCTTGAGACACATCCACAACCATAGAACCACAACTAGAAAATTTCGATGCAGCCGCTCCATTGGAGCTCGTCATTTCACGTCCGTACTCTTCGGAGGCTGGAAAAGAGTCTCAGCCATGGGCGCGCTGCTTAGTTGGCTAGCTGTGCACACGGCTCTATGATGTGGAAAAAATTTAATTCTATAATGAATTATAAGGATTCCAATGTTCTGTTCATAAGATAAAATGACTCTGTTCATAATATAAAACTAAACTTTATTGTAGTAACTGGCAAACCACTTGAAATTTGAATTATATTTTTTTGTGTAGACGTTGTTGAAAAACTAACGTTAAACAGCGATTTTAGAAATATACACGCACAATAGGAACTCCGTTTATCTCAAGCCTGTAAATGAAGTTAAAGTTATCAATTTAAAAATAATTTTAAAAATCGTAACGCTCGAGTTATTGATGGCATGAAAGTCAAAACTTTTAAGCAGGCTGTTTTTCTTCTTGCATCATGTCTAGCGCATATCTTCAATTTATGCAGGAGTCAGGCGTTTTTCTCAATAACAATACAGGTTGCCCTTGTCACGGTGATTTTTAAGAAGGGTGGCAGTGATGACATGGGCAACTACCGACCAATATCCATTCTACTAATACTCATTAAGGCATTTAAATTATGATATCGAAATGACTTTATAAATTTGATCTAAACTGTCACCTTCTATATGACTCAAAGTTGGAAATTTGTTAAAACCGCAGTACAAAGCTTGCTTTATTTATACAGAAACAGCGTATTCTGACCATATGAGAAAGTTAAGCTTAGGCCCCTTTGTAGATTTCACAAAGGCGTTCGTTGATCTTAAGCACCGACTTCTTATAAAAAAACTAGAGCGTTACGCTATTCGTGGAATAGCCCCCGCACTTATTTGATTACATTGAAGCGTATCAAAGTGAATTCGTAACTGCATAAAAAAAAAAAAAAAAAACTTCACGCTGGTGGGGCACGCAGCTCTCGACCAGCATCGTTTTCGCTGGATCCACTTCAGCGTTTTCTTTCCCCAGGACCCCTTTTGTCCGCGCAGCCAGACCTATCTTCCCAAGACCGGTCAGCGGGCACCCTGCATCAGCTGTCTCTTATTGGCGAAACGTTGCACCTTACAATGTTTACAATATCGTATACACAACGGCAGCTTATATGGTTTTTCCTTTCGGACCCTCTATGTGTTTCTTCTGGTGCGCATGCACAAGGCAGCATCTTCGGTCCTTTTCTTTTCGTTATGTATGCTAGTGGTATTTTAAGTATTTGTTCTACTATACTTATTATTTTCGCAGAAGATTGGAGTATATTTTTGAGTGACGAACTACCTGACACCTTAATTGATCACGCAAATTCATCATTTTTAAGGTTAGAGAAATGGACGAAAGATAATGGCTTTCAAATAAATACTGAAAAGACAAAAGTAATTCTATTTCGAGGTAAAAGAATAACGCCGTAACCAAAATATTTACATTAAATTTTGTTCAGGCTGAGATCGTGCCTATCATTAAGCATTAGGCGTCATATTAATAAAAAGAATTATATTGGGCGCCACATATACAATTTGGTGATAACTAAACTTCATGATATGCTTAGTCTCACACATCGAAATATGCATGCAAATAATCCCAAGTAGCATTTCGATGCAAATATATGATGGCCTATTTTCCTCCCCGACTTGGCTATTGCAATTTAGTTTGGGCTTTGACCACACAAGAAAATCTCCAGAAAATTTATATACTATAAAAAACTTTCTTAGAATGGTAGACAATAAGTCATATCACTATCACACACAATCCCCATTTATAACGAAATGAACGGGTTGGCTAGTTGGTTATTTATAAAGTAGAACGTGAAGGGAAAACAAAGCTTGTCTTTGGTACATTTAGCAAATTTAAGAAAACATGTTATAACATATACCACACGGAATTATTAACCTTGGAAAATAGCAGAACGTACGGTAGAGAAATGCTACACAACAAACTGTCAATAATATTAACTAATTTATATGACAACATTACTCTGCCTGGACATATTTCTTTTAAGGAACGATGTAGCCTTTTCTGCATGCATTGATTTTTATCTTTGTATGAAAAATGGATATCTTGTTTACTGGAACCTCTGTTAGTTTATCTTTCAACGTTTGCCCTATTTTAGGCGAATCAGAATTTTCCTTTTGACGTCATAACTTCTTTAGTTTTAGTATGTTTGTGCATGTGCTGGTTATTATGCATTATTTGTGTTACCAATGCCGTGACTCTCTTTGCTCATTTTATTTATACTGGTGTGAATCGGCCAGTGTGGAGGCCTTCAGCTTTGTCAGGCTGTGAATGCTACAGGCCTGCACCATCATGTCAATTCTGCAAGCCTCCAGTATCATGTATTTTTTCATGCAAAGAAAACTTTATAATATTATAATTTCTTTATTGTTATTTACAAGTTCTTTTTTTTGTCTATGCGTTCTGCTGTGTGTGCTACCGAACATAACGTAAGGCCACAAGTGAGCTGGGGTATACTGAACATTTTGAAGCCACTCCAGACCGAGAAAATACCAAAGTTCACACCAAGAGAACTTTCGTTTTTTCTTAGTCACGGGTTAGTTCAAAAAGTGTGCGCTCCTAAAGGTCCTGTTTTCTGTATACTCGTATCATTTTTTAAATATTTTATCAAGCTGCAGAGCCCCCGCCCTCGCCCCTTCATGTAATGCCGAAAGGCTTTTGAGGTATCTTGAATAAATATATACTGAGTACACCAACACAGGCCATCAAGCCTTGATTGCAAGTTTTTAACGCGACAACGTTTAGGAGCTCGTGTTGCAGTAAAGCTTGCGTTGGCGTCGGTGGGACGGAAAAACTCGGATTGGTGGATAGGCTTATGACGTCACAGCCACGTGTTACGTCAGGTGGGACGTCGAGCGTGTGACATCACACCACATGACCTCCCGCAGGAATTTCGAACAAGTCATGACGCTCACGTGTAACCTCACACACGAACGCGTGACGTCACGTGCAACGTCACAAAGACGCATGAGGTCACGTGTAGCATCACACGTTACATCACGGGGAGGAGGGATTCAAATCGACGACCCTTCGGTTGCGAGTCAGGCACGCTACCGACAAGGCCACGCAGTCACGCTTGAACGGCTTTGGAACGAGCGGGGGCTTATGTTTAGCTATCGTGTTCCGCTCTGAAAAGCGAAACTTAAGCGTGCTCCTGCTTTTTTGTTCTTGTGGGAATTACCACAGTACATGCCGGCCTCTTGGACCTCTTTGGTTTATTTACTACAAAGAACAAATCCAATATACTTTGTTACTGGATGTGCCCAAAATTCATGTTGGAGTGCGTTCACCACTTGTGAAAAAACGGTTGACATTCTGCACAACTGATCACTTTTAATTTATTTTCAAGGGAGCTTTAACGCCCGCGGGAATGGCATGGAGTGGGCGTCCCTGGTCCCACTTCTCGCCATCACTGCGGCCACCCTCTGGTACATCTATCAATTGCTAGACAACTCAAGACTGCCACCCGGTCCGAAAGGAGTCCCCCTACTTGGCTACATCCCTTTTCTGGGAAAAAATCATCACCTGAAGTTTGCGGAACTGGCGAAAGTCTACGGACCGATTGTAAGGTAAATGGACACAATGACCACCACGTTCGCAAGTAATTGATTCGTTTAAACCACAAGTTATTTTGTGGGAGAGCGGA
Organism: Ixodes ricinus; assembly: GCA_037355805.1. Lineage (NCBI taxonomy): Eukaryota > Metazoa > Arthropoda > Arachnida > Ixodida > Ixodidae > Ixodes > Ixodes ricinus. The sequence continues at coordinate 29,695 of JAZHYW010046909.1, forward strand.
GGAAAAATCACCTATTTAAATCAGGGACGCCACGTAACGATTAATAAACATACTTGTGTCGTCCAAGACGCGAAGCGTGCAACATCGCCATGTAATGTTCTCAGACGCCTGCAAGTAGTTCAAGAGTTATAATTAATCAACAAACACAATTGTCTCAATTATCTGAAGAATTAAAATTTTCTTTGACAGGCACTACAGAGTGGGTGAAATTATTCGGCGTGGGTTGCATTTTTACAAACACTGATGCTTTGACGTTTTGTAGGCGTCTGTGAACGTTCACAAAATCCTAGATGAATTTTATGTCAGAATCAACGAACGAAATCATAAAAATGAGGCATTGTCGGCGACGTTTTTTAGAGCTGAATATAGACATGACATATGGGCACTCTTACATTAATGAACTCAACAATTTTGCATTTCTAAACATTTGTGGATCAATGATTCCCTTTCGGTAAAATATCGCAAGATATTAGTTTTTTAAACTTAGTGATATAAAATACGTTTTCTCCCAGTTTCAATCAAATAGATTACTTTGTGAAGTCACGCCAAATTGGCTGAGGAAGTAAGACGAACAAAACATTTCTGAAAACCGCTTGTGTTTTTACGAACTTGAAACGAGCGCTAGAATTCAGACGCCACAACGGCGCCTGAGTCCTCCAAAAAAACAAAAAACAGTGGTGACAGTATGTCCGTCACTGAAACGTGACTCACCAATGTCCTTCATTCAAGTTTATGGTTAGCAGCATTATGAGCCAGCCCAACGAAACGTTGAGGAAGGACGTATGTGCGTATTTGCACGAGTGCTGTTGGTGGAAGTGCTGAGCCGCGCATCCGCTTTGAACTTTGTAGATAAATCTGTTTCTCGAGTGAATGGTTAGTGTTGATGCAACAAACAGGAAAACAACACCCTTGACACGTTCAACGGAAGACGGCGTTGTGTGGTTTCGACACTGCGTGGCGTCTGCTTTTTGTGTCTAAAGAGTACTCTGGCAATATTTTTTTTCATGGTCTCTGATTTGCCTAAAAAATGGCTCAACACATTGATAAACACGGCTGTACCAGTTCCCCAAGTATTGTACGAAGGGAAAAACATTTCGCGAAGTTATTGAATTTTCTAATTTCGTTTTCATCCTGTTTCTCAGACCGGGAGCACCTGCTGGCGACGTAGGAATGTGACGACAAAAATGGTACAAAGTGGGCAGTAAGCCATGTTCCCAACTGGTTACAAGATGTTCGATGGTGGGAAAAGAATGCTTGGTAGCTGATTCACTAAGAAGCATGCAAAAAAACACTTGACATACTCTGTTTAAGACTACATGCACGACCTGAAAGTCTTTACCATGTGTGACGTCACACCACTGAAGAGCGCGCGAAAATTTGAATGCTGGTTTCGGCATCATCTTCATTTACGGTTTTTTCCATTGCTATTTTGAATATCAAGAAAATAAATAGCATTCCGTGGACACTAACTTCCGGCTAGTCAAAAAATGCCATTTGCTTGGGTAGCTCCAAAAATGGACGGAGAGCCCCTCTAAGGTAAGATGGCGCGAAATCGAAAGCCTTGGTTTCTCGGTCGACTGCGTTGAAGTCTGCCGTTAAGTGTGTCGAGGGTGTTGGTCTTATTTTTTTCTTTACAAGGGAACTGCGCCTTTACTTTCCGTTGAGATATAACCACCACTAAAATCGATCTTCGATGAAAATAAGAGACTGCTACCTGCAGGAAACGATTTTACCGGCTGATTTTCGAGTCAGCCCCACTTTTGGTAACTGCGCGGACACCTAATATAAGTTGTATTTATTGTGTTCACAGAATCAAGTATGGAATGGTAAACGTCGTCGTTCTGAATGACTACGCCTCCATCAAAAAATGGCTCACCCACACCGCATTCCAGTCTCGGCTGAGAAACGTGTTCTGCACAAACACCGGCTTACTCGGTACGTTATTTTTTGTTTAATTTCTTAGCACCGAAATGCCTCAATGGCCTTACATACTCTCACAGAGCACGGTTAAGATATCTTCACCAGGTTTAATGGCACCTTAAACGAACACTGCAATAAAAATATTTTTTTTAAAGAGCATAGATGTGGCACGTATTTTACGCCGCTACACGTAATTTAAGTGGGCGTCATGGCCCATTCTAGAACCCGGCCACAAATCAATTGTTTTTTAGACGTTCTCCTTCTCTTCCTTGTCGTCGTCTGTCATTACCTCAGTCTCGGGTTCTTCACTAAAAATGTTTAATATACACCAGCTCACTTGCGCCCTTACGTTCTGCTCAGTTGTCCCGTCTAGAGTCACTGAATGTTCCCAGAGTACCGAATTCCATTGAGTCCGCTTACCGGAAGTCAATCGCGCAGAATCCAGTCCTGATTGGCTGGTTGAGCGCGCGGCGGAAGTCATCGGTGGGCCATTTCGGAGACGGGCCCAAAGCAACCAAAATCGTATATAAAACGTTCCCCGTTGCTATGGCTATGGCGAGTGCGCACGGGTGAGGGCTCTGAGCATCGATGAGTTAAAACCAAACGGAAGATGCGTTGATTTGTTCTAGGTTTTTTTTTTTCTTTGCCAAGTAGCCACTAACTTGGTTCCTCAGGGAAGATTGCCGGCTCGTTTGCTCGCTCCGGTTGCGCTGGTGCTGCGTTTTAAACTCTACGCTTCAGACGCTAAGCCTAACACTCAACTTCGATTTGTTTCGAGGGGACAGAAAGAGTCGAGACAGCGAGGAGCAAGTCACGCACCGCTCGGAACTAAGGAAGTAACTTTAATAAAAACAAATTCGTGTCGCCACAGACCAGGTAAGTGTATCGGAGAGCTCACCGAGACCGAAATCCACACTGTACGTGCCTCGCTTCAAACGAAGAGGACAGCGCCATTTTGGAGCTGGGTTGGAGCTAAGGTTGAGCGCGTCTGCTGCGCTGCGGTTCGGTCCTAAAACGAATCTAGGGAGTTTCGGAACTCTAGGAATAATCAGTGACCCCAGCCCCGTCTATTAGTACTGGATTGGCTTGGCTGCTCAGCCGAACACGCTCACAACCTTAGTTTGTCCCTTTCGCGAAATCCAGCGCGTCTAGTCGGTCCTAGACTGACTAGACGCAATTTAGCAGTTGTAGACCTATTGCTAAATTATCCAAGCATCAAGGAGAATGCAGGGATTACTGTTCCACGCGCCACACGTGGACGCCTTCCCGTATAAAGTACTGTAAACGACAAAATTTTCGCGAGGATCCAATTTTCGCGAATTTCGCGATTCGCCTACAAACGCGAAAAATGCGTCCCGCGAACAATTCGGGCAATATGTGAACGCTACGGGAGCTACACTCGATTCGCGAAAATTAGAACCCGCGAATAATTTCAAATTTTCAGCTTTGGCCCGATTCGCGAAAATTTCAGCCCGCGAAAATGAAGTCGTTTACAGTATTCGAAGTAAATAACCAAAATAAAGCGTTGACGAACGCGCCTGCACGATGCCATATGTTTTAGGTACTTGCTTTATACCCCATTCACACGGCAGCGTAAAGGTACCTTTAGCTTAGGTCCCTTTAGCTGAAGGTACCTGTCGTAAATGGCGTTCTTGATCACACGATAAATAAACGGAGCACTTTAAGTTGATGTCGATTGCATTCCTGCTAAACCGCGAGAGGAGCACGTGATAAACAATTATTCCTCGAAATCGGTTTCACGCGCAGTTTTTGTAGTGCTGTGGTGGGAGTTTGTTGATAGATTGGGGGAAAAAGAAGAGGAAATAAAGGTGGAGAACAGTGATGGTCGCCATTGCATGGCTCCTGTCTCTGCCGCCTTTCTGACCAATATTTATCACTTCAACAACTCTACAGGCCAGTGACGCTATCGAAAGGAATCGGTGACGACGGGGATAAAAGGTCCTGCGCGGGAAAGTCGGACGACTCGTCTAGAACCTCGAACAAGAGCTCGCAGTGGTCCATCGCGTTCGGGTTCGTAGCAGATATTGTTTTCCACGTGCCGCCGCTGCTACCTGCTAGCTAGAGTATGCGTTCCTCGCTAATGTAATATTCCATCGCATTTGTGTCCACATTCATTTCGTAATTCGCTACTTATATATATTCAATTTGTTATAATGCATTAAACAAGATATATGTATATATTTGTGATTTTTATTTGGAGTTTTTGGGTCCGAGGCTACTCCCTGTAGTTGTAAAGGGAGCTCGGCGAGCTCCGTTTAAGGTGCAACCCCACCGTGCATGACGTTTTGGTGTTTTTTTGACGGCTTATAACTTTCTTTTTATGTATCTTACAATTATAAAGTAAATGTCAAAATAAAGAGCTGCCTTTCAACAATACTTTAATGTCTCGATATTAAGGTTATTTTTAGTTGTTAGTTAATTATTCAGCTTTTAATAGACCACAGTCTCTAATATTGAAAAAATCATTTCTCGAGTTGTAACGTCCCATGGTCCACGATATTTTACGTGGGCGTTCGGTTGGATGTAATAAATTAAAAAAGTAAGCAACAAACTGTACAAATAATGTATATTTTAAAATAAAAAATAAAGTTTAAAATGGTACTATTTTATGCCGCTATAAAAACTGAATCACGTCAGCTAATCAAAAGAACGAGACATTAAATTATGAAGCATCCTTCGATATTACATTTTACAGAACTTCCATATTGATATATTACACGTTAAGAATGTTATAAGACCTCAAACTTTTCCCATTCAGTTACGGCGAGTTGTAGTTTCTTAATATAAAATACAGATGGCGACACGTGTTCAAGAACAGCTTGATGTGCATTTTCCGTCGTGTGCCGCTTGGAACGCCACGTGAAAGACAGAAAAAGCGCCAGATGTCAGGGTGTCAGATGCCTGGATGCCCGCAGTGAGCGAGCCAGAGATGTCAGAACAAGCGCGAGGCTGCGGGTGCACAACAGCTACCTTTGCGCGCGTTCTACTGTGCGTCGGTATACATCCCCGACGCGATCCAAATGAAATGGGCACCATGAAATGCATTCTGCCATTTCAGATTCCGCCACGTATGCGAAAACATTTTAATGTTTCTATCACTTGCAAAAATCATTTTCGCAATCAAACTATGTTTGTCAGAATGGTTTGACTATATTTTGTTTCAAAAACCGCCTCGGTGGCTCTTAAGTGGCAATACATATTAAAACAAAGCACAAAGCATTAAATCGTCTCAGTGTCTCTGAGCCAACGCGCTGGCCTATGAGTCCATATTTGTCGGGTTTAAATATCGGCCGAGGTGCCCGCAATCCGACGGAGGCCAATCTGAATTTCGGTTGCACGTCAAATGATCTCCACTTAGTCAAAATAAACCC
>JAZHYW010046913.1:0-46950 GCA_037355805.1 Ixodes ricinus
GGGTTTTCTTTTCCAAGGGCAGCTCTTGTTCGTGTTTGTTTGTTTTTTGCCCCCAGTTTTATGAGAAAACGGGCCTGCGGAGTTAAGTTTCGGGGTTTTAGCGGTGTTTACCCCAAAACCACACAACCCTAATTATTCATAGGCCGTAGACTTTCCTATTTTAGCCCCAAAACGCCGATTAACATTTGTCGGCGTCAAAAAAGATACATCTGTGGAACCCGAAAAAACACCAATAAGCAACCGCTACGTCAAAAATATAAATTGTATAAAAATAAAAAAACGATAAACATTTGTCGCTGTCAAAAATCAGTTAAAACAAAAAAAATACAGATAAAGGGCCGCTGGTGTCAAAATTGCCACATCGTGTAAAAAACGAAAAACATCTATAAACAACCGCTGGTGCCGAAAAATACAAAATTGGTTAAAACCGGAAAACATCATAGACAACCGTTCGTATCAACAACACACAAATTTGTAAAACCCAGAAAAAAACACCCATAAACAACCGTCGGTGGCAAAAATACAAAGTCGGCAAAAACCGAAATACATCAATTTCTGGATATTTTTGCCCCTGCTAGAACTGCATTTGTAGAAACCCTATCCCGTTCACAAAATTGCGACTGTTTACGATCGTGTATCATAAAACCTGCTTAAATCTCGAATGGCGAGAAAATACACTGACGCCATCTATCGGGAAGCCGTGGAACGCTTCCAGTTTTCGTATACTCTATTCTTTTTTTCGCGCATCACTTCTGTTTTATTATTGGCAATGTTATAAACGGCCATTTCTCATAAAGAGTAAGTATATCTGATCTCGCAAATACTCGGGAAACCTCAGCTCAAGTGAAATGCACCTCCAGGGCCACATCATAGATGGCGCCAGCGAGCCAGTGTGTTCTCTCTTTACGTAAAAGATTACAATAACTTGGTCCTAAGAAAACAAGTGTATGAACATACTTCAAGATTTTAACTGTTAGAATCTATAATATTTTTTCACCAATAATCACCGTTTCAAGTGTGCGTCCAAAACAAATCACCGAAATACACCGAGGTTGTAAAAAAATTAGTAAACACCGAAACACCTCCGCCGAGATTTTGTTTTTTTTTATAAATAAACATCGCAAAATGTATGGCCTAATTATAACTTCCTTTTTTACATGACAATGTAAGGACCCGCGCGAACCGGCAACGAAGGCTTGCCTCCGAAAGTTCGGCATGCGGCGCTACTCGGTGCAGAAAAGCTCAACTGGACTCAGTCGCCGTGGAGACAGTGCGCCTTCAACGACAAGTTTGCCATGGACGGAGACGAACCAATCATCGTCCTTCTCGGAGGACTGCAAAGTGGACTGCCCGAAATGGTGGCCACCGGTGAGCTTTGATTGGTCAACCGCGGAACCTCGAATTCCTCCAAAGAAGGTGATCCCAAATGCTTTACTATAGTGAAACACATCTCACTCTGCGAAAGACCAATCGTCTTGGGAGCCGACAGCATTTGCGTTGTTGAAATAGCTGGATGCGCCGCAGCCTTAGGTGATTTTCCCTTCTCAATGGGGTGGGATGGCTGCCGCCATCCATCGTCGTGGACACCCGTCGTCGAGGCAGTGGAGACAGCCGTCTCAGCTGTCTTAGCGAATCCGGTATCTCGATGCGTTGACGAGAGCCCTGTCCCTCGGCGCTGCACGAAAGGGAAACATCACCCGGAATAATCAAAGCCTGTGCATTCGAATTTTGACATAATCAAAGTGAGATCGAGCGAAGACACATATTAAACGCAAGTGCTGCGTCTGCGTTCAACTGGGTCTCGCGCCCCATGAACGCGTTGGATTGGACGTTTGGCATCACGCTCGGGTTCCATTGCCGAGTCATGTGACTGTGATAATGTTTCACAGAGGAAGGGGAGAACGTTCGCAGGTTCGGATTATTCTAGGTGTTATCGAAAAGTGCGTTAGCGTTGACAGCGCAATGCGCAGGCGTTGTCCCGGACGCGCGGTTTCCACACCACTAAGGGAGTATTTGGCGCTGTATGCGCGTTTTCTTAAGCATGTGAACGTTTTCTCATGCAGATCTATAGATGTCTGCCTCCTCAAGAGCTGCGCTCTAATACGGCGCTACAGGGACTTGTAAACGGCTTTCATTTTTTCTACCTTTTCTTATTGATAGCCAATGCTTCCTACAATTCCCTAGCTGTTTAATCAGACCGCACCCTTCCTGTGACTATAACCCATGTGAAGATGGGCTGACACTTCCACACCGCTCGATGCGGAGGTAAATGCCCCCGTGACGTTGACCGATGCTCGTTGTCACGACGATCGCAATCTCTGGGATTGACTCAGATCAAACAGCTATGCTCCGTTCACCCCTAAGCTGACATTGCGGTGCAAGTTGAGCGCTCGTCGGTGAACAATCGACCGCCTTCCTTTCGTCCTCAGACACCGCTCTCTGCACCTGGCCACGGGGCCGGAGCGTGATCACGCGGTTATAGGCAGGGAATACGACCGATCCAACAAGCACTAGCTTCCACCGCACTGCCAGCTTAGGGGTGAACCCTCAGCCTAGGGAAGCGTCGGAAGCGCACGATATCAATGGGGAACGGGTAGCAGAACTCGTTAGTCAGAAGTATGTACACACATCCGCGTAAGAAATAAATATAGCAATCCAGGGACACGTGCCGCTTCCGTCGAGGTATAAGGTTGTTTTGCTTCCCCTGGTTATTTTCCTTTTTGCTTTTAGTAAACGTTGTATTTTGTTTTATATTAAGTCCGAACGCGGCCGACACGAATGGATGGAGGCAATCAAGCAGAACCTAGAGTAGTACATCGTGATGGAGCCCGTCGTTCTTGCATATTTGCTACCTCGGCTAAAACGATCGTGAATGACCCATGATCCTGCGTGTTTTGTTTTCTGCGCGTGATTGGTTGGACGTCGATAATAAACGCAGAATGACAACGATCGCCTTGATGATGCACTTCTGAAACTGCTTGATTTACTCCACCAGGTCGCTGCGTTGACTGCGTTTAGTTTAAAACATGTAAAATGTTTTGTTGTTTTTTAAAATAAAGTTTGCAACATTGTGAGTTCTTATTGTTTCGCGGATTTGTCCAAGAAGCACGAATGGCTTTCCGATTTTCACGAGGGCACCTGGAAACGGTGTGTGCGTTCTATATTTGGCGTCAGCTATTTTTTGCGACGGTGTCGGTGCTAGCGCTGCTTTCGCAATGTTCTAGGGTGCTCGCGATGTCTGGTTCGTCTCCAGGGTGAAGACATCCATTGTTGGCCTGATGTGCCAGCGCGTGACGCTCTCGCGCACTCTGTACGCGACTTGGTCGGTAAAACGGCGTCTTATGCATGAGCCAAAGCTACGCGTCTGCTTCGAGTGACACCGGATCGCGCGCACTTCAAAATGCATTAAAAAACGATTGGGCGAAAAAATGGCTGAGATGTCACCACTCACAAAGCGCGCGTGTATGAAGGCACTGGAAGTGCTCCGACTCTCAAAGCTAGAGTTGCACGAGTGCTCGCGAATGATACGCGACAAACCAAGGGGGGTTTTGCTATTAATGGACCTTTTCCACATACCGACGGCACCAGGCGCTGGCCGTGCGAACTAGAAATCGACGAAGCGGACCTGCGCTACCAATCCATAATGGGAGCTACGCCACCGGTTTCTTCGCTCTGAGCTTGCGGCACGTGCGCAACGGCGCCCGAGCCACGCGACCAGTATGAAGGTATGCACCTACGGACTTTCATACCCTCGTGATAAGCTATCGCAGAGAGAACCAGGGGAACCCGCGAAAAAACAAGGTAATATCGAGCTCGTTTCACACGCACTGGCACCCGTTGGAGTTCTCTCCCCAGAATGCAACGCACCTCGGCGGAGTGTTACGCGGAGAACTTGGCCTCAAACAAACTTGCTAAATGCACCGCGTGCAAGAGGCTGATGCTGTCGCCACCTATGTTGCAGAAAGAGTACCGACTGCCAAACCGACACAAGCGCCTTTTTGTTCGACGTGATCGGTGGAAATGGCGAGTGACATCTCGCTGCCAACGCTTATATATACGTTGGTAGCCGCAACCTGTAGTTTATATATGCGATGACTTCAAGGAACTCGGCTGTTCGTAGAGATATTTACAGACGGCGTAAATTTCCGCAACCAGCTGGCTACAAAGCAGATGGTTGCGATCTTTTAATTCTTATAACCGTTTATACTGGAGAAAATTGATGATGCTGTCCGCACAGAGGCTTGATCCGTTTGAACATGATAATGCCGCGCGCGCAGCTGACCAAGTAGGCAGCGCGCCCGTGGCCTAACGGTTATCGCGCTTGTCTTCCACGCAGAAGGCCAGGGTTCGATTCCTGGCCGCGGCTACACATTTTTGTTGACGCTGTAATGTGATGTTCCGGTAAATTCGAGAACCGTCTTGCTGATTCGAGGTTAGAATCTTCTACGCACCGAACCTTCTACGCCGAATGTTCCAGAAGCCCACGCGCGTACAAAAGGGGCTCCGCGTGGCGAGCCGGGGTCAGTCTCGCCCAAGCGCTCGATCCTGCTGTTTCGCCGACTATCGACGCCCGCGACGCTCTATTGTTATCTTCTGTTTCCTTTTTGTTTTGGGCACAAGTTCGCCCCATTAAACGTTTAGTTTCTTCAGTTATTCGTCGCCTCATCATTTGTCATTCGTGACATTTTGGTGGAGGTGCGGGGTAGTGCATTCTATGCCCGTTGAGCGTACCCCTCCGAAGACATCCCGGCCAAGCGACGTGCTCAGCCCCGGAAGGCTACCCTTCGCCGAAGACGCCGAAGCCCGAAGAAGCCGTCGGACCAGAGGTCAGTCCCCCGAATTGGGTCTCTTGCCCGAGAACCGGAGGAAGAAGATACCGACCATGACCACCGCACCCGTCGTCATCCTGCCCGTCACTCCCCGCACTCCGACGCCCTTTCACGGCGAAGCCCACGAGGATGTCGAAGACTGGCTGCAGCATTACGAACGTGTAGCTCGCCACAACGGATGGACGGCTGAGCAGCGCCTCCAGAACCTGTACTTCTCGCTTGAGGGCACCTCGAGGCACTGGTTTGAGAACCACGAAGCCTCCTTTACTTCGTGGGAGTCATGCGCCGCCGAATTGAAGAGGACGTTTATCAACCACCACCGTCGGCAGCGAGCAGAGGACCTTCTTCAATCAAGGGTGCAGGGCCCTAACGAAAGCGTGACAAGCTTTGTTGAAGATGTCCTGCGGCTAAGCGCCCGAGCCGATCCGGAGGCCGCCGAGGACAAGAAACTTCGCGCCCTCATGCGTGGCGTGAAGAGTGAAATTTTCGGAGGCCTGGTACGCAATCCCCCAACGACTGTCGAAGGTTTTGTAACCGAAGCCAGCAATATCGAGCGTGCACTGACGTCCCGAGCAAGCCACTACCACCGACTCGCCGGCGCGCCTACTGCTCCAACCGTCGCAGCTACCCGTCTGGACTTGAGCACCACCGGTGTCGACAGCCTTCGGGAGATCGTCCGGGATATCGTCCGGGAAGAGCTCCGCAAGATCCTACCTGCTGCAGATCGCCCAGCCTCACTCTCACTCGCCGAGGTCGTCCGAGAGGAAGTTCACCGAGCCTTCCATCCCGAGGTTGCCGTCACCGCAGCAGCACAGAAGGAGCCAGCCCTAAGCTACGCCGAAATGGTCCGACGAGCACCACCAGCCCCGCGTCCGTACACGGCACCCCCCCCTCCCCCGACGTGAACCTCCAGCGCCGCAGTATCCCCAACACCAGGAAGATCGGGCGCACGTCCGCCCAGAACAAGCTGTGGCAAGGAAGACCGACGTGTGGCGGACGGTCGACAGGCGACCGCTGTGCTACCACTGCGGTGAAGCTGACCATGTGTACCGGCGATGCCCCTACCGGCAGATCGGGCTTCGCGGGTTCGCGCCGGACGCCCCACGCCCAAGGAGCGGAGAACGACCGCGAGACATCGAAGAATACCTGCAACGTGCACCGTCTCCAGCGCCCGCTCCCTCTCGAGGATACCGTTCGCCATCACCACGACGTCCAGCTTCGCCGATGCACCGACCCCGACGTGAAAGCCTGTCGCCCCTTGCTCCTCGCCGGGGAAACTAGGCACGGCAATGCCGGGAGGTGGTGTTGCCGAAGACGAACGATGCCAAGATCCTCCAAGATCGTCGGAGCTCTCCCACTCTAACGCCGCCACGCCCCGAAACGACGTTTCTGCAACAGTGTCGAATAACCTCAACGTTATCATCGACGGCCACGACGCGACGGCACTCGTCGACACCGGAGCAGACTACTCCGTTTTGAGTGGGAGACTCTCTCGTCGCCTTCGGAAAGTTACGACGTCGTGGGATGGACCGCAGATACGAACCGCCGGCGGACATCTTATCACACCTGTCGGCAGGTGCACTGCTCGCGTTGAGATCCACGGTGAAACCTGCCCTGTGAAGTTCGTCGTTCTGCAAGACTGTTCGAGGGACGTCATTCTCGGAATGGACTTCTTGTGCGAATACGGCGCCGTCATCGACCTGGCAGCCAACCAGCTGACACTGCGGAAACCTGTTATGACGTCCGGGGATCAGGAAACAACGTCGGCCGCCTCAGCCACAGTGCGTGTACTGTCCGAGCACGTGAACTTGCCACCGCGCTCGAGTGTGCTGGTGCCCGTCGGAACCGAAACAGCAATCTGCGGAGACGCCCTGCTGGAGGGTAATGTTCAACTGCTCCTAGGCAGAGGGATCGGTGTCGCCAGAGGCGTAACGGAGCTCCAAGGTGGACGCACCGCTGTCCTTGTAACGAACTTCCGACAAGAGGCTCAGCACCTTACAAAAGGTACCACCGTGGGACACATCGAGGAGCTCCAGGACACAGCCGCAATCGCCGGAATCTCTGAAGACTCCCCTTCGTCGCAACGCGAGACAGCGTCATCCTCAGAGCTCGACATCGACCCAACCCTCCCCCTTCCCCACCGACGACAGCTGACTGACCTCCTCGCCGAGTTCAATGAGTGCTTCGCCACGTCATCAAAGGTGCGCCAGACGACGGTTGCGAAGCATCGAATAGTTACTGATGACAACGCACTTCCTGTGCATCGGCCACCGTACCGAGTTTCCGTGAAAGAAAGGGAAATCATCCAGAAGCAAGTTCAGGAAATGCTTGATGACGACATCGTCCAGCCCTCGAACAGTCCGTGGGCTTCTCCAGTAGTCCTGGTGAAGAAGAAAGACGGAACCCTGAGGTTCTGCGTGGACTATCGCCGGCTGAACGCAGTAACAAAAAAGGACGTCTATCCGCTGCCCCGCATCGACGACACCCTGGATCGGCTGCGCCACGCCCGATACTTTTCGTCGATGGACTTGAAGAGCGGGTACTGGCAGATTGAGGTCGACGAACGAGATCGTGAGAAGACGGCCTTCGTCACGCCGGACGGACTGTATGAATTTAAAGTAATGCCGTTCGGGCTGTGCACAGCGCCGGCAACCTTCCAGCGCGTTATGGACACCGTCCTTTCCGGCTTGAAATGGCAGAGCTGTCTCGTCTACCTCGACGACGTTGTGGTGTTCGCAAGCGAATTCGACGAGCACCTGAGACGACTGCGATCCGTGCTACAGGCTATCAAGACTGCTGGGCTGACACTCAAGCCTTCCAAGTGTCGGTTCGCCTATGGTGAGCTGAAATTCTTGGGACACGTCGTGAGTGCTCAGGGTGTAAGCCCTGATCCTGCAAAGACGTCCGCTGTCGCCGAATTCCCGAAACCATCAGACAAGAAGGCCGTCCGAAGATTCCTTGGGCTGTGCGCCTACTACAGACGTTTCGTTCGTGACTTTGCACAGATTTCTGCACCGCTGACGCATCTGACGAAGGACGACGTGCAGTTCCAGTGGGGAGAGGAGCAAGAACAAGCGTTCGGCGAACTCAAGCGAAGGCTCCAGTCGCCCCCTATCCTCGGGCATTTTGATCAGTCGGCGGAGACAGAAATCCACACGGACGCCAGCAATACCGGTCTCGGTGCGGTACTCGTTCAGCGACAAGAAGGAGCAGAGAGAGTAATCGCTTACGCAAGCCGGGCGCTGTCTAAGGCAGAACAAAATTATTCAACGACCGACAAAGAATGTCTTGCTGTCGTCTGGGCGATAACCAAGTTCCGTCCGTACTTGTACGGGATCCCGTTCCGCGTGGTCACAGACCACCACGCCCTCTGCTGGCTCGCCAACCTCAAGGATCCGTCTGGACGCCTCGCCCGCTGGAGCCTTCGACTGCAAGAATTCGACGTAACCATTGTGCATAAGTCCGGCCGCAAGCATAATGACGCTGACTGTTTGTCTAGGGCTCCAGTCGAACCTCCCATTGCCGGTGCCGACGACGATGACGACGCCCGTTTTCTTGGCGTAGTTACCGCTACCGACATGAGGGCACTTCAACGCGACGACACGGAACTTCGCTCCGTGATCGACCACCTCGAAGGTCGAGGAGGCTCAGTCCCACGGGTCTTTTCTCGGGACCTATCGAGCTTTGTCCTGCGGCGAGGCGTGCTCTTCAGAAACAATTTCGGAACCAGCAAAACTCCCTGGCTACTGGTTGTCCCTACCAGCCTCCGAGAAGAAATCTTTCAAGCGTGCCACGACGACCCAACGGCTGGACATCTCGGCTACAGCAGGACCCTTGCCCGGATTCGTGACAGGTACTACTGGCCAAAACTCCCGAAGACTGTTCATCTGTACACACGGTCATGTCACGAATGCCAACGGCGTAAGAAGCCTCCAACGACACCTGCGGGATTCCTGCAACCGATATCGGCCCCAACTACGCCATTCCAACAGATTGGAATGGATTTGCTTGGGCCCTTCCCGCCGTCGACGTCGGGGAACCGCTGGATAATCGTTGCCACAGATTACCTCACCCGGTACGCGGAGACGAAAGCCCTTCCGTCGGGGACAGCAGTGGAAGTCGCCAAGTTTTTCGTCGAATCTATTCTCCTTCGACATGGCGCCCCCGAAGTCTTGATAACCGACCGAGGGTCATCGTTCTTGGCCCAGCTCACGCAAGAGATCCTTCGGCTCAGCCACACCAGCCATCGTCGGACCACCGCGTACCATCCGCAGACCAACGGGCTAACGGAGCGGCTCAACAAGACGATCGCCGACATGATCTCCATGTACGTCGACGTAGAACACAGGACGTGGGACGAGGTATTACCATACGTCACGTTCGCCTACAACACCGCAGTTCAAGAAACAACCGGGTTTACACCATTCGAGCTGGTGCATGGCAGAAAAGTGACGACCATGCTGGACGCGATGCTGCCCCATAGTCGTCAGGCACTTCAAGTGTCTTTAGCCATGTCCCCTGAGACTTTCTGTAAGGCTGTCTCAAATAAACTCATACAAAGAAACAAACAAACGAACGAGAGTGGCGGCCGAGCGCGCGCTCTCTTGAAGCTGCTGCAGCCCCTCCCCCTTCCCCCACTTCGGCAGCGCCTGCTACGAAAACAGCGGCCGAGCGCGCGTTCTCTCGTGAAGCGACCGCCGCCCCCCCCCCCCCCCCTTCCCCTCCGGCCCCTCCGGCAACGCCTGATACGGGAGCGGCGGCTCAGCGCGCGCTCTCATGCACCGGCCGCAGTCCACCCCTCCGGCAACGCCTGCCACAAGAGTGGCGGCCGAGCCCACTCTCTCGTAAAATGGCCGCAGACCCCCCCCCGCCCCCCCCCCCCCCTTGCCCTCCTCCGGCACGCCCACAACGAGAGCGGAGGCCGAATGTCCGCTCTCGTGAAGCGGCCTCCAATGGCTATCTAGGACCCGTTATGCTCAGCCAATAGGAGAATGGGCATTTCTTTCCCGTTTTTTCGCTGTTACAGACGCCGTCGGCTCGTCTCCATGGGATAGTGATTGCTTTCGCATTAAAAAATGAAAAGGAATATGAACGGAAGAAAGAAATAGAAAAAATAAGGAAAGAAAAAGAAGAGGAGCTGACTACCCTAAGATAGGGTGTACTAGAGCTGGGGGGGGGGGGCGCGACTGTGTCGGCCTCTCCATAGGAGCTGAGTGTCGTGTTGCCCAATTCTACCGCAGGGGCCTGGTGTGGCGCTGCCAGTCACAGCGGGGCCAGGCGGCCGGTCGGGCAGCGTTTAGCGAGGCTGGCGCGTTGGTGTGACTCTTTCTTTTTGTTATGCGCTGTTTGTGAAGCAATACAATATTGTATGGCTGCTAGCTGCGATGAAGAGAAAAGCGACTCACAACGATGTCAAATACTGCAAGGAAAAGACAGAGCGGTGGTGTTTTGTGCCGGGGTGCCACATGAGTTAAACACATGCAAAGAGAGACAGACGCTCCTTGTTTTTGGATGCCAAGCGACGACTTTCTGCTCGCGGAACGGATTCATCTGATTCTAAGGAAAAACATTTACTGTGTCACGCGATTGTACTTTTTGTTTTCTGAAATTAAAAAGCAAGACTGGTGCAGAGAAAAAAATAGAACTCTAAAAAGGATGTGCGGCTTGTGTTGCATGTCAGTAACATCAAATTTCTCCAAGTGGGGTCGGGCTTCACTATAGACAGCAGATGAAGTTGATTATTTTATCATGCCAGCATTGGTGTTTATATTCATATGATGCATGTTCACTAGATAAAATCAATTCAGGCATAACATGGGTTATAGTCTTTGGCTACGAACGCAGAAGTCAAGAAATGCTCGGTTTCATTAAACGATGGAACACAAAAAAAATGTATTGACACCAGACGAAAAATTAGGCATTTAAAGGTCTGCAAAATGTACCTCTTCCAAAAATAAAAAGCATCAAATATCATATTATAGAAAGACAATTATCTTCAATGAAAGCAAGATGAAAAAGAAATTAAAGAAGCCAGACAATGTGAGGAACTGGGGGCTCCCAAACGGCATTTGCACTTGAAATATAGGCTCATGCCAGCTCGCGCGAGTCAAGTTCTGTTTTGAGAGATGTGTGGGAGAGGATGTAAGTTGTATCAAACAACAAACAACCGAGCAGAGGGGAAAACAAACGAATGATACGTCCATTTTCACACGGAATCAAGTATCTCTGCTGCGACCGCCAGGCCCATGTCAGCCTTCGGATGACCACGCGCTGCACCACAGTGCCCTCACCGACGTGCTTGCACATGACACGACACGTACACCGCCGCTGAACGGCACAACTCCCCATTCTAGTACACCATAGCCTCCTATATACTGACAAAGCCTGGCTGATCGCCACGAGAAGTGGCCGCCGAAATGGAAAAGGCGGAGCGGCAGACAACGGATGAGACGAGAGCCACGTGACTGACGCCCCGCTGCGGTGAGACGCCGAAACACACTTCTCCCGAGAAAACAAGTGTGTTTCGGGTCCCCGCCGCTGCAAAAGCTGTGCGCTGACGTCCAGGTTTCCGAAGAATTGACCCTTTGGTGCTCTGTGCTATTAGATCCTCGCACTCCAAATCTGCGACCGGGCACTCTATAGCTCCGTCGTTGAAATGACAGGCTTTGTGAGTATAGAGGAGGCTAAGTGAGTACACCCAGGGCTGGGCAGAAATACTCAAAAATGTATTTGGAAATACAAATACTGGGATACATTGAAATAGCAGCTAAAATACTGATACTAAAATACACCTATAAAAATGTATCGCGATACGTATCGGAAATACATTTTAAATAGAGGCAAAAAGTATTTGGAAATACAAATACAGGAATACATTTTAGAAAGGCAGAAATACAAATACAGAAATACTGATACTGCAATACATTTTTCAAATTTGTTTGAGATGCCAACTGAGATGAAGTTTGAAGTCGGATGTTTTTGATCCCGAAATTACTTTCCGTAGGCTTGGCACTTTGCGATACGGTGCCATCCCTGTTGTGAGGGTCCTTCTTGCCGACCCTCCGCCACCGACACATGAATTGCAGTCCTCAAGTTTCGCCTAGCATCATCTAAACAGAGACATCGTGGATTGCGACCTGATATTGCCGGCACAGGTGCGAGCTCTCAGAGAAACAGCGCGCTCGAGACGAGTTGCAGGCGTTCGAACTCATGGGCCGGCACAGCGAGGCCACGTCTGGCCTCCTTCCTGGGTTTCGGATCACCAGAGCAGCGGGTCACGCTCACATCAGCTGATGACGTACCCTTGAGCCGTGCAATATTACGGGCGCAGCTGCAGACGCATTCGAACATGTGTTAAACATTAATGCGTGAGTCATCCTATTATTCCCCCACCACCACCACCACCAGGCTCGTGCTGCAACGGACTGTGACTCAGCTTTGCCGGCTGGAAGAGTCGGTTAGCAGCGGGCGTTGGATGCCAGCAAACAATGGCTCAAGAAATCCCTACCTAAGGACCTGCGGTGGAAGATGCTCTGACTCCACTCCTGGCGCGCCACCTGGTTCGAGTCCCCGACTACGCAACACTTCTCAGAAGAGAGAAGAGGACGCATAGAAAAATAGTTTGGAGAATCGGAACGGACCATGGTCAGCATAGTAACAATGCCCCAGCATCTCCTTGACCCTAATGCCTTCAGAAGTAAAAAAAAAATTGCGCTTGGATTTTTTTTTGGAGGGGGGGGAGTATTTCTCAAGAAATGTAACGAAATACATTTCATCCTGATTGTATCGCGATACAAAGAAACATTCCAAATGTATTTCGATACAGGAATACAGATACTGGTGAAAAATATGTATCGCGATACAGAAATACAGATACGAAATGTATTTCTGAAATACTATCGCGATACATTTGTATCGCGATACTGCCCAACCCTGAGTACACCCTGCCCGAAGCAAGGTTCTGCCAAACTCCGCTGTCGTTTCTTCTCCGAATTTTATCAAAGAATTACCTAGATTTCCCTAGATTTTCAGAAAATGTTTTAATTTGCTTAAATATTGAGATTATCGTTATGAAGTAGCTTATGAATCGATTCGTGTAGTTTTGTGGCCATTTAAAGGTTACATTTGCTTCGTTAAAACCTTCTTACCGAATTAAATTTTGCTACTTTGGCCTTGTGTGGCACCCCGAAATCGCTGTTTTTACCACAGGAGATTATCTCTGGCCCCGATATTATACAAAGGAGTGAGGAGGAAAAAGAGAAGGAACGTGTGTCAAAAACCCTCTGAAACCAATTAAAAATCAATCCCTAGATTTTTCAAATTTGCCTTAGCCCTGAAACAAAAGTAAATCCCTAATTTCTAGGGAAAAATCCCTAAGGTTGGCAGAACTGGCTTTGTCTTTACATGTTTTATTCTTTCGTGTTTTTCAAATCACCGGAGAACGAAGGCGTGTTCGGGAACACAACCGGAAGCTCTCATGCTCTGCCCTACGCACAACACTGCGCACGTGACACGGAAGGGGGTGTAAAAGTTCGGAACGCCGCTACAATTTGTGTTATTTTTAATTCAAAAGCGAGCTCATCCACTAAAACTATTTACCAGATCCTTCACTAGGAGTGAAATAACTCCCATAATTATTAGGCCCAAGTCTCATAATCACTGCAACTCAGGAATTGCCGGACCTCTGCCCTTCTTGGAAAAGGCATTGCCTATTTTTTACTTCATAAGATCTGCATATATTACTTTGTTTAAAATTTTAAAGATTTATGAAATTAAACAATCTAAATACAACTCAAATTAAGCTAATATGGACTTCTAGTAGATCGGTTTTGCCCACCAAGTGAGTACCCTATAACAAGATGCAAAATTTATCAGAATATTTTTAGGAAAGAACTTATGCGGAATCGAAACGTGATAGATAAGTTCTATGCGGGTAACAAATCCACAAGATTCCAAGATATTTTCGCTTTAACAAAATAATGTCAAAATTGATTCCAACCGAAAAAGTGCACACATAGTTATATTCCCCGCAAGTATTATAGACGGCGATAATGCAGTAGTAGTCAATACTAATTAGAACCCTTGAACGTATAGCTTTTAATGCTAGGCCCGACATTATTTTTTGCATTGGGTTATATGAACAATCTTTGCAATACTTGAACTTGCACTCACCATATTAAACCGCCGTAATATTAGCCCAGAGGATGTTATAAGTGACTCGCAGCATGCAACAATTGAAGAAGGTCATTCTATCTTTTGAAACTTTTATATTCTTCAGGAACAAGTTAATTATCCCGCAGTCTTGCCTATGAGCGTTTCCTGCTTATGGCATATTATAGTTCACTGTGGAGCGCGAAAAGGACGGCACCTTACCTTTTTCTGGACGTGCTAGTAAAACGGCAAAGGCAAGAGCTAAAGTTTCTGTATTACAGAAAACCGACGCACACTGGACGCTACCTCCAGTTCGAATCCAGCCACTCAGCCAATCATAAGGCGCTCGGTGGTCAGGACACTCTTAACCAGGGCAAAGACCATCTGCTCATCAGAGGAAGACAAAAAAAAATGAGGAACAAACCGTCATTGCTGACCTTAAAGAGAACGGCTACACGAGCAGCTTCATCCATCGCGTTGCCCGCAGTGTAGACCGAAACCAACGACACGTGCAGCAGCAGTTAAGTGCGAATTCCGCCCAACTTCCCGCATCAGCGTTCCCTACATCAGCGGAACAAGCGAGGCACTGGCACGTGTGCTTGCGAAAGAGGGTATCCAACTAGCGCACAAACCTGTGTCTACCCTTGGACGACTCATGCCACGCCCAAAAGATCGCCCTAGTAAAGAAAGAGCCCAAGGCGTTATATATAAGATTCCTTGCGGTGTTTGCGCGGCCACCTACATCGGCGAAACGAAGACCTTTACAGAGAGAATCCGTCAGCATAAAAACGACGTGCGGAAGTTTGATCACGAGCGCAGTGCGGTCGCTGAGCACTGCGACGTCAGTGACCATCGCATTGACTTTGACAACGCATGCATCATTGATGTTGAGACAAATCCCTCGAAAAAGACCGTTCCTCGAATCATGGCATATTCAAACAACGCCACAGAACATCAATAGATCTCTCGAGCTTTACCATCCAGGCCTATGTGAACAGGCTTCGCCACTTTATTGAAAAAGGCACAGCCGTAGAAGAGAAAAGACCAGCCACACGCCGCAGAAGAAAAAGATACTCGATCCTCAACGGCACATAGCCGTAGTTGCTCCTGAAGAAGAGGCCGAATCGGCCTTGAAACGTTGGGTCCCTATAGAAGGGCTCGGTTGGTGTTCAAAATATTTTTAATATTATTATTATAGTTTCCTACTTATAGAATTGGAAAGAAGTGTCTGCGTATTGTACGAATAGCCACGAAGAAGAATATAGTATTTTTCATAAAAATAGTGCCGAAAAATCATCATATAAGTTTAGCAAATGATCTAAAATGAATTAACATATCTGTGTCAAATAAACGCATAGAATCAAATAAGATCATATAATGAGCATAAAAGAACCTTATAAAAACGTATAAGAACAACATAGATGATATGTTGTGTAGTTAAAAGTAACTTCTTAATCAGTTTCTTATAACATATTATATTCCTTATATTTTTTCTACGTTTTCATAAGGTTCTCAAGCTCTTAAATAATTTTATTTGATCATATGCGTATATTGGACAAAGAAAATTTTTATTCATATAAGATATTCCACTAGGGTAGCGAGCACTCGTCTGCGTAAGACGACCTAGAAATCTGCCAACTGAGCCAAATAGGCGCTCCTTGGCTTCCCGTATAGCCGATAGTTCCGATATCGCTAAGCAATAATTAAGAAAGTATATATTTTTTCTAAACACCCAACGTATGTGCCATGGGGTTTGCGCAGCCGCCACTTTAATTATTTCGCAGTAATCGACAAACACATATTTCCGGCACAGGACTCTTTCCAAAGATCCATCGAGCAAATTGACAGTCGCCATTTCTTAGAAACGACGCATGTGATTAGATCCGATCGAATTCGTGCCGAACGGTGACGCAACCCTCGTGTCCGATACACGCTCAGAGCACTACTCAAACAAGGGCGGACTCAGATAACTAGAGCAGCGGCCACTAGATAGCGTGCACTTGTGAAAAGATTCTAGTGTCACAGAAAAGAAAAAGAATGGTCACTCGGCGAACAAATTATGGCTCCTCAACCTAACCTATACACTACCACATTTCTTGAACAATCTGTGTATAGATAGTGTGGATTCTATGGTGTGCGGGTGCCAGAGCGAGTTCTGCCGACCGGGTGCTAGAGCGAGCTTCCAAAGCGTTCATTTGACACCATGAAGCTGATTGTAATAAGTTTGCGGAAAATTTTCCGCTAGATTTAGCGGGAAAATTTTCCGCTAAATTTAGCGGGGAGAATTTTCCGCTAGATTTCTTAGCGGGGAAAATCATTCCGCTAGATTTAGCGGGGAAAATTCTCCGGCTAGATTTAGGCGGGGAATAGGATGTTTTCCGCTAAATTTAGCGGGGGGAAAATTTTTCGCTAAATTTAGCGGGAGAAATTACCCATCATGCACCGCGCGGTTGCTGCCGACGGCGACGGCGACGCCGACGGCGCTCAGCCGGAAACGGGCGCCTAAGAGCCTGCGCTCTAAAACATGTTCTTGCACTCGATACAGCTTGATCAAGGGCTCACAACGGTGTGACCCTTCATTTGATGCGCTAAGGCCAGGTTTCAGAGCAACGTAACTGCTGAGAGTCTTAGAGTCGCTCTTCCACCTGGATTACGCGAGTCTGACAGATATCGCCAAAGGGCGCTCTGCGCTACATGGCGCCCGGGTTTGAAAGCAACATAACCTGCGAAAGTCTCAGAGTCACTCGTCCGCCCAGATACTGTCACAGTGGGTCTCAGACCACGTAGCGCCACTACCATGAACGCAAAACTAGTGTCGTTCTGGAAACAACAGCAGGCTGCAGGAGTACGTTGGCATCATGCAGAAACAAATCCTTCCCGAACAGAAAACCCTCGCGCGCCACTGACACACCAGCAGTGAATACAGCGCGCGCGTCAACAGCATGCACACAGCTTCGACGCCGATCGGTTGCGCGGCCCGGCTCCCGGAGCTCCGTCAGCAGCAGCACAAGCTACTCATCGATCGCTATTGGCCGGCGCATGCATACCGTCCGACTCTAAATGAGTGTCCGCGACTACTCCGAGTCAAGGAAAAACGCGAATATTTACATTCCCGGATTGCAGTGCTTGATCCTTCGCTACTCTTTTTCTTTTCTGCCATGCCCGCTCCCCGCGGGACATATAAGTCCACCTCGGTTCTCAAAAACGTCATCAAAACTTCTATATACATTTTCCCTTCAGGACAAGTTGTTGGTGCGCGCGCGAGCGAACCCAAACACACACAGGTGAAGGGTCTCGCTTCAAGCACGGGAGAACAAAGGGCCTCCCGCAACAACGAATGCTGCTTGACCCGCACGCCGATCCAAAGCAGGAACACGCGTAACGAATCATCGCCTGCGCGCTCGCTCAATGGAGTGGCACCGCGGGTTGCCGACTCGGACATTAATCGCTCAACCATAAGTGGCGAGGATCAGGACGCCCGTGGTACGGGAAGCGATCAGCAGGCAAGGATGACCGGCAAATAGGCCGGACAAAGCGGCCGGAGGCCAGGAGCCACGACCACGATAAAGGAAGCCGTGGCCCCACGCCGGGCGCCATTTTATGTGGGATTTTGCTGGCTACCAACTAATACAGGTACCGATAGAGGCAACCTGGGTGGCTCTCTCAACAGCGGCGGCGATCTCAAAGGAGGCGTCAAACCTAGTAGCCCTGCCGTGGCCCCACACCTCCGCGGCAATGTAGACGACGTTTAGGGCTACGACACTGCGGGTCGGTTCGATTAATTAGCCTCCGTCGGTTGCCAAGGATCGTCTACCTTGCCTCACTCTCTCGAATATTGCGGAAGAGAAGACATACGTACCAGAGTAAGGACAGAGTCCAAGAGCATTTATTAAAACACTCTTCTTAAATGGGCTGCTCACGTCCCCATCCAAAAGGCCCTACTTCCCCCCCCGCGCCGGCAAGGTAAGAAAGCTGGTCCTTACCTGCCACAGGCGCGGGGTTCCGGAGAGCCAAGATCGGGGAAGCACCGTGAGAGGTCGTCGCCGACACACGTGCTATGCCTTTCGCGGTCACCCGGTCGAGTCCTCTCCCGAAAGCGGGAAAAGCTGAGGCGAAAGCCTCCTCGCCTGTCAGCCGTGGATCCGCATCTGCGGGGGAACGGAAACTCGGTCCTCCCCGGAGAAAGAGTGAGAGGAGGGCCCCCAATCGCAGGCGGCCCTCCGCCTCACGAACAGGTCGGAGCCTACGGCGAAGGCAGCCGAGCGTTCGGACCCGCGGCCGTTATCACAGGCATCGGGGAAGGGGCGACCACAGGCGCTATCCCCAACAGTAGATTTTCTGATTCGTTTTAAGCTGGCGAGACGCAAACGTGACGGGCATAACAAATTCGGTTGGCATAGATTCCGCATACCTTGCAAAAGCAACTTCCCCAGTCACCTGCAAAAAGGGCAAAACACGGAGTCCCCACCATCCCGACTTCCCAGTTTTTTACCTGCTTTAGACCAGTTTGTACCTGCTAGCAGGTATGCCTACTGAAACTGCAACTTGAAACTAGTCACAGTGCCAGAGAGCAAAGAGACAAAGTTGGGAAAGCTTGCTCGCCCTCCCCAATTTCAGAACTCTCAAGTATTTGTACCATAATAAATGCACCAACGCCTCTTCCCAAAAATAAAAGAGCACTATATTCACTACGTAAAAATGGTCTCAGTTCATGCGTCTGTGGGCAGGTAGGAAATATTTCCCAAATTTATTCACAGCGCATAATGAGCGCAACAAACTAGCACGATTTCTAAAAAAATATCGGTGGTGACTTATGTTTCGAAATTCAGTATAACCGGTCGTTTGCCGGACCGAATCCTCTACTCAGCGGTGTGCGCTGCTGTGCAAACACGTCGCTGTGCAAACGCAGTCCAACAATACGAAGCATAAAAACCGCAGATTTAGACAACACTTTGCGTCCATTGTTCAATTAAAACGACGTAATTTGTGAGAAAACACCCGCAGCGTTTTATTCACGGTATGCGTCGGAAATCTTCCACATTTTGAACGGAACGAAGGGAAGGTTTACTTTTAAAACGCTCGCTGCGTCCTCCCGGACCAGCTTGACCGGATCAGCTGACGACGACGGGACTGAACCCGTTGAACTCAACCAGAAATAATCAATTTGCGCTCCAGGTAAGTGTGGGTGTCTACTTCCAAGCACCGCACCACACACACCACGAACGTTTCAGTTGCTTGTAGCATTGCCGTGTTGCACCAAACAGAACGAGATCCCCGAAGTCAACGCAGCGCTGTCGTGAACGTTGGCCTGTTGTTGCGCACTCGTGGACCCTGTGACTCCCTTCGCTCTCAAAGCACACACGACGATTACGAATGACACTTTCCGTCTTCTGTGAACATCACAGTGGCACTCCCTCCGGCCACGTCTTCGCTACAGGTGGTCGCAAATCGCCATCGCGGAGCTTCTCGCTTCCCGTCAAACCAAAACATTACCGGCGCCATGTTTAACATGCGTTGTTGCCAGATCTTACCGGAAGTCGAGACGCTGCGTACGTCGTTCAACTCCGCAGCCAAGTCAACCCAAGAGCAGCATAATCTAAGAGTCGAGGTGACGAGGCGTACTTCTCCTCCGCGGGTCGAAAGAGGGGAGTTTCAAAACGTGGAGAGGTGTAAACTCGAGTCCGACTATAAGTACGTCCCGTGGCGTAATTAGCTGCTAAACAAATTTATTTTTTTTCGCGGAAGATTTGTTTCGTAACATGCTTGTCCCAATTAGGCTGTTTAAAAAAAATACATTTTTCTTGCAGTTGTCTTTTTAAAAGTTTTGCCATCGCTAGTTATTTCAAGTCATTGTAAACAGTGCAATTTTGGCACATCTCGTGAAATTAGCAGTTTCTGTAATAATAATAAAACTAAAATGACTGCTAATCATATTGTTCTTATATGTTCGTAACATGCACTAATGGTGATCACTTCGCTATATTGTGCGTCATTTTACACGTAGTAGTTTGTTGGTAAATAATTTTTGAACGTGTCTCTAAAACCTGTTTTGTAAGTTTTTGTGGAACTCTTTTTTTATTTTAACTTTTAATATTCAATGTACACATCGTCAACCTTTCATAAATTAAATTGAAAGAATTATAACTGCGTGCATGTCTCGGTGTGAAGTCGACGGCTCTGCAATATACCATAGCGAAAACTTCCCCACGCCTTGAGTTTCGAAATTTTATATCTCCGGAAGAAGATTAGCTACGGTGGTCGAGGATATCTGAATGCGCTTACCGAGAACATGGCTTTCATATATATATATATATATATATTTTTTTTTTACGTAAACGTAACAAATATGACCTAGACCATCATTGTACGATCTGACTTAAAACAGCACACACCGTAGTACATAAAAAAAAAGTCCAGCTCCTCGCGGAACATTTTTCATTGCTCCTTTTTGCTCCTTCTTCTTTCGTTTTTCCCGATATATGGAGGCGCATTTAAGAATATATATGTATATTATCTTATCAAGACGTGCACGTTTCAAGCACCAAGAGCGTCGCTTCTGCCTCTGACAATCAGATCTTGTAAGAACTTAGTAGCGGCGTATGAACAACTGCGCAACACTCCCTTTCTTTTTTTTCCCGTGAGGTGACTGCGAGTCTGGTGGAGATAGAGCACGGTCACGTGTCTCTCTCCTACGCGCCAATTGGCTCACCGGGACCGTAGCCTTCGCCGTTTGCCAAGTTGCCGTGAAACGTGTTTATGCTCCGTCTCACTGAGACCGCGGCAGTACAGCCAAAGCTATAGGGAAAGGAGGAATGGTAGAGAAGGGCTGGGATCCTTTCCTCCTTTTCTTCACTCCTCTTGAACAGGTTGGCATAAGCGTTCTCCCCCTGTAGCTTTGGCTGTATTGCACGATTTTAGTGAGACGGAGAGTAGCTGTTACGTTAACCCGGAGGGAGAAAAGCGGGCACATTCTAAATTGAGCATAGTTGTTAACCCAAGACTGGGGATACGAATAATAAAAATATAGAATCATTACTATCAGTCTGGAACGTAAGTATACACATATTATTTTACAGGACAAACATATATGTCACTCGCCACCCTCTGTCCCCTTTTTCTCTTTCTTTCCCCAAAATCCTCACTCTCTTCCCCCTTCCTTTTCCCAGGCCCCCGTACATTCCAGTCAAAAGTAAGCTCAGACGGCGCCAACTCAAAGTTGCCGACAGATCCCGTGTCAACACACATGCACCACGACATCCCGAGGTCACTCCGGTTCCCCCAAACCAGTCGCAAAGCCGTCAACACACACGTACCGCGACACACCGAGGTCATCTCGGTTCTCCAACCAGTCAGCCGCAAACATTTTTCGGCTTCCGAACTTATGGACGGATGTGTGACTGATGGTGCTCGGCAGACGTCTTCATCGTAATGCTCTGGACTAATCTTTTCCTGTCGTTGTTTTCCTTTCTACAATTTTTACATCTCCCCAGGCTGGAGAGCAGTCGGCAGATTCATTCAAATGTTTTGCTATTTCCGAATTTGGATCTTTGTTTTTTAATTTCTTTTTATGTTCCGTTAATTTGTCATTGACACATCTTAGTTGGACCTAGATAAATGACACCACACTTCATTGGTATATCGCACACCGCACCAAACTCGCATAGTGTAGACTTCTCTCTGTGCGCCTTTTTACACTGGTTGGGTGTTCTCAAAAACGGGGTCAACCGGTCCAATCTAAAATCCATGTAAAACTACGTCGGCGCCGAAATTTTTGCGCACGCCTTTAGGTTGTGTGAGATGTCGTGGTGGTACGGGATAACCGCCAGTGTTGCCATTGGTGGCTACTGGTACCCTAACGGTTGCATTTTTGAGCACGGTCTAACGACAAAAGTTTTAAGTTGGCTCCTTGACTTTTTTGGCTACTTTTAACTTATATTCTGCCGAATTTTGAGTACAGAGAATGTTTATACTGTTCAGAAAGATGACATAATTTCTAATATTACAAATAATTGAAAAGAAATTTATGAAAAAAAAGCGCGGCACGTTCCGGTCATCACGATACTCGAAAGAGGGCCAATTACAAGTCCAGAAAACATAATATAAACGGAAGCAGCAGCTGCGTTAGAATCAGTCATCCTTGGCAAACTTAGTTGTTGGCTTTTGTGTTCTAACAGGCCGAGAAACGATTCGCTGTATCATTTCTATAGGCATTACTACAGGGTCTCAAAATGAGGGCTTCCTGCGACGAGTGGAGAAAAGACAGCAAGATTAATGGTAAGCTTCGTTAAGCAAATTTTCTTTTTGCCAGGCTGGGCATAGAAACATGAACGCCGCGTCTATTCCGTGCTGTTATTCACCCGTGTGTTCTTCTCATCAAATGCTTCTTGCAGGCTGGGTGCCATCTCGCCGACAACGGAACGGCGGTAAAGTGTAAATTCTGCAAATGCAAGATTCGTCCGCACTATGGGGACCTACCCAAGCATTCAGAAACAAAAACAAAAACCACCGCGACATTTTGATCCCGTCAGTGTTGATCCCATCAGTGTTGCGACACAAGACATCGACAAGCTTGGCCATCTTTGGACCTGGTGAATATGAGATCTATCTTCCTCAGTCCAGAAACAGCAGACCTGGGAGAAGTCTTCAGCGAGAAGCTATCTGATTCTTCAAATTGAAGATTATAAACAAGATTGTTCGCGAACGCTAACTTTTTAGTTTTTAAGGAAAATGGCAGCCCAGATGCAACATACGGCTTCCTAATTCTTCATCCGCATTTCGAAGGCTCAATGCCATAAACTCGAGAGGCCATAGAGAGTGAGTAGAGCCGAGCAGACATACAGAGACTTCCACTTCACTTTTTGTGGCTGATCTCCCTCTTGAGTTTAAATCAGAAATTCGACACCTGCAGTCAGTTTCTAGCACGCTGGACCGTACAACCTGCCTCAACTTCGGCACGGAGCGGCCGCCTACAGGAGCGTTTCTGAGTGTGCCCTTTTCCAGTATCGAATGCGATTTTGAGCGCATGTTTTCTCATGTTTCACTTAGAAAACTCAATTCAGAAACAAGATGAAGCTGGACGTCCTTGTGGCGATTCTGAGACTAAAGTTCGGGCTGTGGCTGCAAGAGAAAACGACCTCCACATTTGACGTGCACATCGAGCGTCTTAAAGAACTTACCCTGAATTACTCTAAATGTGGGAGTATTTATTCACGCTGATTAGGACTGAATATAGCTTCAATTTTATCACTTCGTATAGCAATTTTTTTTTAAAAACGGGTGGCGACATTTTTGGCGCCAAGAGAAATAAATGGCTCTTTTTGGCTACTTTTGATTGTGTTTCTGGGTACTTCCACCAACCGCCCAATGGCAACTACTGATAACCGCCCAACGACCCCGCATGGCTCAGGACTTCCCTTATTTCCCGAAACTAGCTTCTTTTTATACTGTCCAATTAAGCCATTACTTGAAAACCCAGCATTCTTTAGTCGACACATCTGCTTCTCCACTGCCTTGCTTACGTAGTGGGCGCAAGATCGTGGTTTAAAGAATGGTCTATTAATGATCTAATAATGCCGCATTTAACCGTCCTAGAGAGGCAACTCGGAGTGCGGTAGGATAGGCTTTGGCACGAGTTTTCCGCACTCCCAGCATAAACCATTTGCCACGTGAATATGGAAGTCCAGAAACTGCACGTTCCCATCTTTCTTCTCTTTCTAGCGTAAATTCCAACCTTGGTGCAGGACTTCCTGACTATTCTTTCCAAATCTCTTCCCACCTTTTCCTCTGCCGTGCACACTAAAAATATCGTCAACGTAGCGCCGGATAAAACCCAGGTTCTCCGGGCGTCCCCTCTAGAAAAACTCAACACACTAGAATCTAGACGGTTTAAATAAATCTCCGACAGAATCGGCGCCACCGCCGACCCGATGCATACACCCTCTGAAGATACTTCCGTCCATGGTTCTCAACCACAGCCTGGGGAGACGTAAAGATTGTAGAAAGGGACAACAATGATATGGAACGATTAGTGAGAGAGACCATTAGGATAAAGACGTCTGTCGAATGCATCAGTCACACGTCCGTCCACTTAAGTTCGGAAGCCGAAACATTTTTGCGGCTGGCTGGTTTGAGGGAACCGGGATGACATCGGGGTGTCGCCATGTGTGTGTGTTGGACAGGGGATCTGTCGGCGGCTTTGCGACTGGTTTGGGAGAACCGGAGTGACCTCGGGATGTCGCGGTGTATGTGTGTTGACACGGGACCTGTCGGCAACTTTGAGTTGGCGCCGTCTGAGCTTATTTTTGACCGGAATGTACGGGGGCCTGGGAAAAGGAAGAGGGAAGGGGTAAGGGATTGTGGGAAAAGAAAGAAAAACAAGGGGGGGACAAAGGGTGGCGAGTGAAATAATGGTTTGTCCTGTGAAATAATGTTTGTAGCTGCGTTTGAGACTTCTGTCCGTCGTTCTGTGTTTCTTCCTTGTCCGTATCTCCAGTCTCGGGTTTACAACTATGCTCAATTTACACCAACTAGCCTGCACCCCTCACCATTGCCACATTCTGATTCCTTCGAGCTGACTCATCTATCGCCTTCCAGGTGATTCAACGTCGGACCAAATATGAAGTCAACAACAACAACTTCGAGAAAGACCTTCGATATTACGAGCGTGGATTTAAAGCAGACGGGGAGAGCTTTGCTGGATAGGCAAGTACAAGTATATACATTCTCATGTGTATTTAGCACCTCAGAAAAGGCGACCCGCATCTGGAGCACAAGACAACCGCTTTTAAATGGCGCTCTTGCAAATTTCAACGGTCGCGCGACAGCTTTTTGTCACACGAGTGAGTACAGTCTGGGCGCAGTCGCTTCCGGACCGATTTTTCGGACCGGTCGCAGAGTCACCCGGCGGCTGAACCAGTCAGCGGCGCTCGGACATCCGGCACTTCTGTGGAGTTGCAACAAACATGCCCGTCCATGTCGCGGCAACATTACTAGATTTGCTGTAAGCAACGTTGGTTCGCTGGTAGAGAGCATGGATAACGGATGCCACGGAGGTCTCTACGGTGGCTCTGATCAGCGCTATTAAATAGCACTCATTTCCCTATACACAAGCAGCATCACTGTTTGAACGAGCGCCCAAAAATGAACTCAATCTGATAGCAAATCCGTGGCTTTATGACTTCGCAGGTACGTATATTGTACCGCAAAAACTCGAGTGAGTGAGCCCTAATGTAGCAACTGTTCTTTCATTGTACGCTTCCGAAAGAGCCAAGGCCAATATCACGAGTCTTTCTCTTGGCCGAAAATTACGCACGAGGAGCTGTGCGACAACGAAATATGCCAAAGCAGCGAAACAGGAACCCGACCCCATTGGAAAATTTCATATAAATTCATATAGGAAGTCTTGCGAGAAGGCATTTCCCGTATGCCTTTTTGTGGGAAGGCATACAGGAAGTATTTCGTATGCACTTGCAAATAGGAATCCGAAATGTGTAGCTAAATCTTGTATAGCTTCATACGAGAAGTCAAACAGGTAATGAATGGTAGTTCCTATAACGGCCATTAGAGGCACAATCCTAGTCTCTACAAAATAAGCCCTAGCATATTTTCACTGTTAGGCATATAGTGGGCCAATTCACTTCGTTTTGAATGGGCATCGGGCACTAAAAACAGTTCTAAGTATAGAGTGGGTTTTGAACGCTGTGGCGGGCGATCCTTTTTAAGGATTTGGCAACAGCGACGACGGACACGCCTTACACCGTCAACCGCACCATCCCCACCCACAACTAATACAACACCTACATCAACAACAGACGTCATTTCCGCTGGTGAAGATGACGTCCTATCAGGATCCTTTAGTGTGGGTATGGATCCTGTCATACCTACTATACAGGATACTGTGTGTGGGTATGGCAGGGCGGAGTTAAAGGAGGGAGGAGGGGGCCTGCCCCCCTCCCTTAAATCCCCACAGTCAATTTTTTTAAATAAAATCATTGATAAACTTTGGCCAAAAGTTTAGTTTTTGGTGACATAGCAAATATCGGGTCAACAAATTATATCGGGGCAACGTTTCGGCCGTAACGCGTCCTATTTGTTTTACTTTTTCACAAGACGTTGCTAGTCTCTATGGGCCCCCAGGCACTCTCAAGCCGTCAACGACAGCTTTCTCGCCAGGGGACCACCCAGCACTGTGTATGAAAATAAAATTGAATTGATTGAATATCTCAGCAGACTCACCCCCCCACCCCTCCGTCAGCCGAATGCCTAAAGCTCCCTCCCAGGCCTGACCCATAAATCCGCCCCTGGGGGATACCTACACAGGATGCTGTATGTGGGTATGGGTCCCATATACCTACACAAGATTTTGTATCCAATAACACCACATGAAATTTAGACAAGATTTCTTAGTAGGTATATACACTTTTTCTACAAAGGCGCAGCAATCTTGGATATCGTCACTTCTGGTATGCGGTAAAACATCGTTTTCTTCTCTCCACGCCCCTGGAAGGTCTGTACAAAAAATGCGTGATTGTCACACATTCTTTTTCTTTTTTTGCCTTACCTATATTTTTTAATAATCCAGGTTGAAATGTTTTATTATTTTTCGTCTGGCATACTAGATACGGAACCTACGTGACTGAGAACGACAGGAAACAGAAAGCGTCTATGTGTAACATTTTTTTACAAGCGCGTGGCTTCATCTATGGTATTGGTTTCGAGGGAACACGTGCAAACGATCAACAAGATCAAACCCCATGCTCCCGTCAGCAGCTTTGAAAGCGTTTAACACTAACTATGAAACATATTATTCGCCACTTTCAGCGAGAGAGGATCGCGCTCCCTAGCTCCTGGATGATCGGCTTCACAATAAAGGTGTTTCCCTACACCTTCCTGGCATGAAAAATAAAATAGGCTCTAATACTGTTCGTATATCGCAAAACTAGAATTACTTAGGCAGACACAACCTCGTGCTGCTGTTTTACGACGATCATCCAAATGACGGCCATTTTTACAGGCTCCAGGCGCACCCCTATAAGTCGTGAAAGGTGCGAATAGGCGAGCTGTAGTGGGGAGGACGTAAGCGACGGCGGCTCCCGAGAGCTCCCGAGAACCAACTCTCTGAGAGAGAAAGAAACATCTTTATTGAACCGAGCTAATATACGACGTCTTCTTAAACACCGTCGATGGAAGTGGTTCTCTCTTCACGGGACCCGATACTCTTCCCTAGCCGCCTGGCCCCGAGAGAGATCAGGACGAGCTGGTCTTCCAGTGCGGGGCTGGTCAGCAAGGTCTCCCATTGCTCGGTAAGGGAGGAGGAGGGATGGGGTGGGGTAGTGGGGATGGTAAAAGGGGGGGGATTGTTTTGACAAAATCTCATGCTCCAATGACGTGTTGGGGTGTGCCTAGCTGAGGTCTTGCTGAAATTACATTCCTTCTCGTACCCTTTCCGGGCACATCGTGTTTTGAAGGTAAGGGTGCGGGAAATGATCCTGCCTGTGTCTGCCTGTAAATCGCTTGCTGTTTTCTGCTAAGTGGATTTGTGAGGATCGGGGTAAGGTCGCCTCTCCGTCCTGTAAGGTTCGTAATGTCCCTATCCCTAATTACGCACTGTGACTCACCTTCCTCTCCCCCAGTGTTTCATCTTTCGGGCGAACTGCGTGGGCAAGTTCGTTTCTCTACAGCCCAGAGTGAGCCGGCGTTCATATCAACTCAACTTTAATTTTAGGCAGTACGTCGCGTTTCCTCTTGAGAATATATAGTGCCGCAAGAAACACCCACCCCTTTCTGTAGCTATTATACGCCTTTTGCGAGTCAGTGACAATTCTTCCCACTTTGGGCTGCGTGAGTGCTAGCGCTATCGCGGCCTCTTCTGCCAATTCCGGAAAAGATGTCTTGACGGAGGTGCAGGTTACGAGAACATCCAGCGTAGTAACTGCCAGCGTGGCGTTCGATGAAAACTTGGGTAACGAAGCGTCTGTGTAGAGAGTGACCCCCTCTTCCTCTTCTTCTATTCGATCTAAAAGTCTCCGTCGAGGCCGCTATACGAGCCGCTCAGCGGCAGCCGTCACGACCCGGCCTCATGTTTCGAGGCAGCGGCTTACTGTAGATTTTATGCTCCCATAACCTAGGTAATAGCCCCGTTTCCTTTCGATCTGCCTCTTGCCCGCCCAACTTGGCAAGAACGCGACGTCCCGCCGGAGTATGACTGGAGCCGAACTCTTTGATTAGACAGATGAGCTTCTGTTAACTCTTCAACGACGTTGTGCTTGGCCATGCCGAGAAGCTTGTCGGTCGACGAATGCTTCGGCATGCCCAGCGCCATCTTGGTTGCCTTGCGTATAATGACGTTCGACTGGACCCTGTATTTCTTGAGTAACTTGAGGTGCGGCGCCGCGTAAAAGATGCGCGACGTCACGAAGGCCTGGACGAGCGTCAATGCACACATCCTCCTTCAATCCTCTTCTTGTAACGGTTCGCAATACGCGTCAAGATCAAAACTGGCTTTTTTATTCTATCCACCTCTTCATCCTCCTCTTCTCTAGCCCGGCCTATCATCGTTTCCTTCTTGTCTGACCCTTGGAACACTACACACGCTGGCGCTTTTGTCCTCAGCCCTCCTGGGGTGATATGAAACTATATTCTTAATGGCTGTCATTTCGGTGGTTTGTTGGAGCCCATGTAGTGCAGTGTCTTAGAGGATGCCTTGTTGACTGCACGTCTTGGTAACCATGTAAGGACCGGAAAAGGCAGCCTTGGAGCCTTGTAGGCCTTTTCGTACTAAAATCATGTCGCCGGGTTGAATCTCTGGGACTGCACTTAGGTGCCGTGTGTCGTAATCTTTTTTCATTGACGATCGATATTTTTCCTGCTGCTGTGAAGGTCGTTTCTGTTCTTGTAGCGTGATTTTGTCGGTTATAGGCCCAGGAGATCGTCGGCAGATATCAATGGACTCTCCCCGCGCGGCGAAGTGTGGACTACATTTCCATCTAGCGGTGTGGGAACGATTGCGGTGCGCAATGGCTGTTTCAAGTGCGCAGCTCAGGGTACATTTTTATGAATTGTTTGATGTCAGTATCACCCCTTCAGCTAACGCGTTGCCTTCCGGGTGATAAGGAGCTGGAAATCGAAATCTGATTCTCTTTTCCTGCACCCATCTTTGGAACTTCTTGCTGCGAAAGCCAGTCCATTGTCTGAAACACTGACTTTCGTGTTCTCGAAGATCTCTCGTTCCATCAGTGAAATGACAAAGTTAGTGTTTTCTCTGCCTGCTCTTGAGCCACGATGCGCGTGCATTCATCGATGGCGATTAGAAACCCTTGTGTTTACTTCACTCCTTCTCCCTTTCTTCTTGGTTTCTGCAAAAATCGAGATGAATAGTCTCTAAGGGAACACCCGAGTATTGAGGGGTCACCATTTCGTCTCCCCGTAGTCGGTACGTGACCTCATGAATTTGGCACACGTGGAACGTACGCACATAGTTGGCGATATCATGTTTCCTGTTCTTTCATCTTGAATCTCCTTGTCAAGCTTCCAGTAAGTCCTCCAAAATCCGCTATGTCCTCCCGATTCAGGGCTGTCGTGATAAAGTATGTAAAACCCTGATAATTATGGACTCTGGTACATGAAATTTCCCATCTTGTAATTCTAAGTGCTGGGTACTTTCCCGAATTCGGGCATGGTTCATGCTCCCAGTGAGTATATCCCTTGGAATAAAAGGTCTGGAGAGGGGCACCATCAGCGTCAGGAAGCTGCTCCCCAGGTCGGTGAGCGACTCTCGGGTGAGAATTGTATATCAGTCACCCATCTGGCCATTCGTCGCTTCGGTTGCGATAAGCTCAAGAGTGTAAGTAGGAGCTTGGTTGTCTGTGAAAATCTTGAACTGCCGACCTTCGAGGTAACTTCGAAAATACCTCAAAAGCAATCACCACAGCTAGGGCTTCTTTTTCTGTCGTGGCAGCAGTTTTCTTGGCTTTTCGAGAGATGTGTACGAAGTAGTAGCCAACGACTTTCAACTGCCGGTTAGGAGGCTCTGTTGCGTGTCTCGGTTAGAGGACAGCTCCTGTGCCATAGCTTGAAGCGTCAGTGCAGAGTTCGAATGGCAGTTTGAAGTTGGGCACTACCATGACCCGGTCAGAAGAGATGACCTTGACAAGGTAGTCGTACACACTCTCGCACTCTTCAGTCCGGACGAACGGAGCATCTTTCTGGAGTCAAGTCGGTCAGGCACCCCTGTTCTTGCAGCCTAATCTTTTACGAATGACCCGAAAATGTCCGGCCAGGCCTAGAAGAACACATAATGAGTGTAGGTCATCGGGCTTGGTCAGCTTTT
This sequence comes from Ixodes ricinus, assembly GCA_037355805.1. Lineage (NCBI taxonomy): Eukaryota > Metazoa > Arthropoda > Arachnida > Ixodida > Ixodidae > Ixodes > Ixodes ricinus. The sequence goes on from JAZHYW010046913.1 coordinate 30,307, forward strand.
GATATTCTTTGCCCTGATTCTTCCTTCGTGCTTTTCGTTTTACCGTAGGGGTTTTTCGCACTGCAGAAGTATCGCGTAGTTTGAATGGAACCTCAATAACCGATGTTGCTGGTGTATATGATTCTACATATATCAACTCTGGGAATGATGTTGGTACGTCTTCAGACCTCTTCACAGTTCTGAGCATTTGAACTGGAGTAGCAGGTGGGCTATCCAGATCCTTGTCCAGCGTTACTTCGTCCTTCCAGGATATGTTCGCTTGAAAGCGCTTCATATCGGGTCATGATAAAATGATCACGAGCTCGACGTCTTCTGCGACGAGTGCCTTGACCGGGATTTTCTTTCGCTTAAACTCGACTTCCAACGTCGTCCAGTTTCGCATCAGCTTAACATTGTCATCATAGCTGTGAACTTCGATGGGCTGCCCACTTCGTATCTTTTCTGGGTCCACGATATTATTGTTGACAAGGCTGATGGATGCTCCAGTGTCAACTAAGGCATCCACGTGTCTCCGACTGACGATCACAGGGGCATAAAGGATGTTGTATTTAACCAAGTACACAGTCGCTTTTTTCGTCATCGGGAGGGACTGTGCTCCCTCGTTTATTAGTTTTTCGACTGTTTACGATGCGGCGGCATGTATCGTCCCACGCGCATTGTGGCCCTTCCACGATGCGATGGCACACTCGTGCATTCGCGCGTGCTTCGTTGCTGGCTGAATTGGGTATCGTGTTCATCCAAGGCTTGTTACTTGCCTGGTTTACTGGAAGCTCTTGGCCGCTGTGGGTGTCGACGATCGCGCTTCTGAGGTTAGTTAGTGGTCGTTGTTGCCCGTAGGGAATGGAGTGGTCCACGAACACAACCTTCAGTGAATACTGAAGATCTTAAATGATCTTTGGACAGTGCGCTTGAACTTGTCTTTGTGCATCTTTGCTCACCCCATGGATGACCAGTGGGACGATCGATGTTTCAGGTAAATTAGAATCGGCGGGCTGTGGAAGTCTCCGCTTCTTATAAAAGTAATCTAGTAGGCTGCCTTTGATGTTTGTAAAATATTGCCTTATCCCACCGTTCAACCGCATTTCGTCAAAAGAGATTGTAAAGCTCTCCTTCCACATATCCCACGAATCGTTGATGTGCTCACCCACATAAAGTTCGTACCACGTTTTCGCAATCCCTGCAAGAAAGAGCCTTAAATTCTTGATCCGCTGGCTGTTTCCTGTTTAGCGGTTTTTCTCACACGCGTATTCGTAGAAGTCCTGCCACGTAGAAGCAGCTGAAGATTCGCCGTCGAACATATCTGGCTTTACTGTCTCTTCACGCCTACGTTCTTGCACTCTCATAGTTTCTAACATGGTGGTCATGAACTGCCTTTGCTGTTCCATTTGAGATACTTGCATCTCCAGCAGCTGAGCAACAACCAATGCCAAGTCTCCACCGGCCGAAATCACTTGACCAGAAGTTGTGGTCGGCTTCTGAAACCACTCTGGAATTCCTGCACTTTGATGTTTAGTTTTACCATCCGTTTTATCAGAAGTTCTTTCGGCGACAACCTCGCTTTCCCGGCGATGAAGGAGATAAGTTCTACGCTGTTAGCTTCCCGGGCCATTGGAACTGTTTCCTCACCGTCCAGCTGGTAGCTCTCCAGTATTGGCTGTCCTTCTTCGCCAACCGTAAGAAATAAAGAAATTCACATGTTTTATGTGATCCTGTCGACTGCGCCAAGTGTATCGGTTCGTAATACGCGTCAAGATCAAAACTGGCGCTTTTATTCTATCCACCTCTTCATCCTCATCTTCTCTATCCTGGCCTATTGTCGTCTTCCTTCTTGTCTGACTCTTGGAACACTACACTTCTGTTCCTGACTCTTCTGATCATGTTCGTAATTTGGTCCGCAGAAACCTTAATCTTTTTGATCGACGCCCCGCCTTGCCGCTTTTCTGAAAGATGACACCCAGGATACGTGCTTGCGTGGTTGGCGTTATGTTCGTCCCGTCGATGGTGATACGGACGTTCTCTTGTTCTCCTTTCTTTCTTCTTGGCTTGATGCCGAGTAACTCTGACTTCTGTGGCGACCAACTGAGGCCGCATGATTTAGCGAACTCGTGCACGGTCTTTGCCACTCTCTGAAGGGTCTTCTCCATCCAACTCTCCGACCCTGCCCTCGACGTCCATACAGTGATTTCGACTTCTCTCCAATTTTGATCGTTGCCGTTCTATTGTTTAAGATATCCTGTGCACACTCGTTCGCTTTCCGCACCCCGTTTGGCAAAGGTTATAAAGAATAGTTGCATGTGTAACGTTATCGAAGGCCCCCTTGAGATCGATCGCGAGGATAGCTCTTGGCGTATAGGAGTCTTCGCTTTCTTGATTACCAGCTCGAGTAGTTGCACCAAGACTTCTTGCGGGCTCACGTGCCTCCGGAACCCGTACATGGTCGGTGGCATCTGATCGGTGGCGTCCAAATGTATCTTGAAAACCATACGCTCGACCACCTTCCCCACCACCACGACATGAGGAAGATGGGGCGCAAGTTGTCGACGTGGGGTGGTTTCCCCCGGCTTGGGAATGAAACGCACCTCCGCTTCCTTCCACTCTTTTGGTAACGAACCCTTCTCTTAGGACGCGTTGGCGAGAGGTTCAGCAGTTCCCCTCGGGTTTCGTCACTCATGTTTTTAAGCATCTTGCGTGTAACACCGTCAATGCCCGGTGCGCTGCCTTGATTACTGCTTTCATCGATGGCCGCAACCAGCTCCAGTTTGGTGAAGGCTTCGTCCATCTCCACGTTGCTATCCCCTTCGTACTCCACGAGAGTCTGATTACCGCTCTTCTCGGTCGTGAGGGAAGGTCATCCGTCCGTGAACTTGTGAGTTCGCGGATGACCTTCTCCCCGTCCCCGTCGTAACTGTTGATCAAGGTCCCGGCGAGGTCTCGAGCGCTTTCCCGCTTACTTTTTAACGGATCTATTAGGTGCCGCAACAGCTTCCAAGTCTTCTTTGTAGACAGTGTGCCTTGCAGGTCTTCACGCATCTTCATCGAATTTTCCCTGCACAGCTGCTCCGCGCATAGTCGGCCGCCTCGCTTGTTAAGGTCATGTATACATCCGCGAAGCTTCTTGTTATGTTTTTGCCTCTCTTCCATCTTCGAATAAGACCGCGCCTGGCCGTCCACATGTGGCTAAGCCTGCTGTCTACGAAAGGAACTTGCGTATTCGTAGCAATCTTCTATTGTTGTAAATTTCTTGACAAACTCGCGTTGCTTCTTGGTCCACGCCTCATACGTCTTGGTGTCTTGGTGCCTCGGTCCTCGCCTCCACTGTCTTGTCTGCTTCTACGTGTAACCGGTCCCAGTCTGTAACGTTGGCTTGACCCAGCGTTTCGCCTTTGATATCGGTCCCCCGGAGGGTGACAAAAATGATGTCGTCGTTGAGGAAAGAACCCGAGCGCATCCGTTTTGCTGGTGGACGTTTTATCGTTTTACTCGTTGTACTCCGATCGTCTGCCGGCCGTGGTCTCGTGTTTCCTGTCTTCTCTTTCTTCTCTCTTCTGGTGGTTGTATTCCTGTAATCTACAACAACGTCCCGCGCCGGCCGAAGAAATGCGAGACAAGACAATACATGAGGGGTCAGTGACAGTACTGTGAAAACAAAAGCACAAAAAAGGGCGGTATCAAAAGCAGCCGTTAACACACAAGCAGAACGAAAAGAAACGTGAGCCATTATCGTAAGCCATTAAAATAGAGAGTTGGGGACGGACTCCGAGCTCCGTCTGGAAGCGGCACGGGCTGCGGGAACGAGTCCAGGTCCGACAGCACCAGGGCGCGGAGCCCACGGTGGGAGACGAGGTGCTCCGCCGACACACGGGCGCCACGCAGTCGCCGTCGCAGTCCAGGTTGATCAGGGCGCCCTCGCAAGAGTGTTCCTCATCCTGCTCCTCGGGTATGGGCGTCGTGTTGTATGCGCCCATCTGCAACCTGGCCGAGAGTGCCTGGTTATTGGCGTAGACGGGACCCAGGTCGTGGTAGTCCCTCCGCACCAGGGAGTGCCTCGGGGCGGGAACGGGCCTCGGGGGCGGCGGTGGCGGCAGGAATGGCGGCGGGGGCTGCCCGGGGGCCAGCCGCCCCCGCAACGAGGCGACGGGGCCTGTCCCACGGCCGAGCAGCAGAACTCCCTCGCCGAGCCGCAGCCCAGGCCCCGAGGCAGCGTTTGTTCCATCTCGGGCAGATGCTTTGGTCCCGAACTCTTGCGACGCATCGTCTTGCGTTCCCCGTCGGAGTCTCCCGAGAAGAGGTAGGTGATGAAGCCCGGCAGCAGGTGGTCGAAGCTGGACGCCTTGTGAAGCCTGCTGGCCGCGCTCTGGTTGAAGGGTGACAGATACTCCCAGAGTAGGTCCCTTGAACCACCCAGCCAAAAATGGTTTCAACGGCGGTTAAGGTTCGACTCATGCTTTGGATCTTTCCCTTGACCACTTGCCAGTAGACATCTGAACCTATTAGGACGCTTACGTTATTGTCTACTCTTGTGTCAGAACCCCCGGCGACCGCCTTGGTTGCCGGACACTGCGCCGTGCCAGCCACCAGCGCTGGACCCCCCCATTCCCCACCCCTCCCATTTCCCCGGCTACCCATCATTAGACCGACTAAATTATTTAATTCTCACGCACCTCAGCCGACCTGACCCACCTACTCCTTGCAACTCTACTCCTACCCCCCCCCTTCCCACCCCCAACTTTGTCCCCCAAACCCCAACCCCCGAGAGCCAGTGACAAACGCGCCAGGTGCGCATCCACAATTGGCCCCCTCTCCCCCCCCCCCCCATCTTATTCACAGCGCTCAGTCAGTCATCTGAGGAATGATGTGTGCGGCCTGAAATCCGTTTGAATGAAGTTGCGTCAGCAGATGGTCATCAAGTTGCTGGTGCGGTAACGTGCACAGCTCGGGCATTTCCAGTGCTTCAAATGTCACCTTCTGATTGCTATGATGGCCCTGAAGGGTCACAGCCGCGTGTCGACAGGAGTGTTTGGTGGCTGTATTGCCAAAGTGTAGTGGTTAGATCTTCTCGGCCAACAACTTCGCAGCCGAGTTCTTCAGAAACATCCCGTCTGATGAACGTGCGCTGGCTGCCAGTGTCTAGCAAGAGTCTTACGAGAACATTCCTTGGTGTCCCTGATGCCCACGCTTTAGCTGTTTGGAGGAGGACAGGAGAAGAACAGGAGTTGCTAGCTGGGGTGCTAACAATTAATATGGCGTGTTTAGGGGGCTCTCCAGGTTGCGAAGTGTACGCTGGGGCTGGTAGGGACGTGATAGTTCACAAAGGATGGTCAAGTGATGACCCCCACATGTGGAACACGACAAGCTTCTGCATGAACGGCAAACACGAGCGATGTGATTTCGCTTCCCACATTTAAAGCAACAGCGCGCTGGTGCAAGCTTGGTTCGCTTATCTTGTGTTGAAAGTGAGGCCTGGCAGTTTTGGAGCTCGTGCTCCGAGGAACCACAGAAGGGGCATGCAGTTGATCGGTAGCCTTCCGATTCCCTCGATAGCACGAGAGCTGAAGGGTGATTTGCCGAAACTAATTCTTGAGGTGTCGTTGGCGACAGCCCTCGTCGAAGACTGTAACTTGCTCGATCTATTTGGCCATCTTCTCAGATTTCGACTTGAATCCTCAAAAACGTCATGATAATATTAACCTGGTCTTCTGGAGCCAGGTCCGGTGTACTCGTTGAAGATGGTGGTGTGGATTCTCTCAGCTTCTGATGGTAAAGGATAGCCAGGTTAGCGGGAAGGCAGCGCATGAGAACTCGATGGAGAACGACTGCGTAACTGCTAGGTGGAACATCCAACCCTTCAAGAGACGTTGTGCGGAAACGTATTGCGTCGCGAAGCTGACGAAGTTTTGCCACGTCGCTGGAGGTGTTAATCACAGGTAAGTTCAAAAGCTGATCATTGTGAACGTCGATTAGAATGTCACGCCGTCCAAACCGGTCCTGAAGTGTTCGCACTGCAAGTTCGTAGTTTTGGTCGTAGAGTCGAATTCCTTCAACGGCGCGTTTAGCGTGGTCTTTTAAGTACGTCATGAGATATTTGAATTTTTCTATTGGTGGGAGATCGGGGTTTGCGTGGATGGTAACATTAAAATGGTCCCAAAATCCCTGCCAGTCGCGGAGGTTACCGGCAAACGTGGGGACTTGCAGTTTTGGAAGGGCGACGGTCCGGTGGCTCCTTACTATTGTTGCGTTTGATGGAGGGTTGACGGGAGGTGCCTCCGGAAGCCGAGGTTGAGCGTTGGCGGCGAAAGTGTCGAGGGTGTAGTGGAGACGCGTGAGAGAGGTGCTGATGCGTAGCCGGTATTCTTCTGCACCCTCCACTTCGTCCTCCAAGGCGTCGTCCGTGATGGCCGCGAGTATGTCGCTGTCGAGGTCGTTGAGTGCGGCTTGTTTTTGCGTGAGGTACTCGAGTGGGATTCGCAGTTGGACTTCAGTGGAATCCGGGTTCTCCAGGAGAGCGTCGATTTGGGCGAGAGTGCGAGAGACGGCGGAGCGGACAACGCCACGGGTTCTGCGGAGGCGGTCCATGGCTTCTCAAGGGGTTTCGGCACCAAATTATGTTGAGGAAAGAACCCGAGCGCATCCGTTTCGTTGGTGGCCGTTTTATTCTCTCGTGCTCCGATCGTCTGCCGTCCGTGGTCTCGTGTGTTCCTCTGCTCTTTCTTCTTTCTTCTGGTGGTTGATATCCTGTAATCTACAACATCTTCGTGATCTGAGCCAAGATTCTCCCCCGCGTTACGCCAAGTGAGTTCGAGGTTCCCCCGAACCGTACATGTACGTAACGCGTTACAAGTAACGAGTTACTTGTACCTAGTTACTATTTTCGGTAACGAGTAACGTATTTAGTTACTTTTTTAGAAAAGGAACGAGTAACGGTATTTAGTTACTTTGAAGGCCAAGTAACGAGTAACGGTATCTCGTTACTTTTGAGGAGTAACGTGTACAACACCGCTTAAACGGCCTTGTTTTATTCTAGCCTGAGTATGCGTCTATTGTGACAAAGGCAGATGGGCAACCCGAAAAACAACTAAACAGTATGACAGTACAGCAACGTATATCGCTGAACACGTCAGTCGAACAGTTCGACTGACGTGTCCAGCGATAAACGTTGCTGTACTGAACTCTACAGCTGGGAATGTCCTTCACCCAGCGAGCACAATCAGGTTCGTTGGTTGAACCTTCTAGAAACGGGTACGGACCGAATGTAAACCCGGAGGTTGCAAACACGGGAAGGCACATAACCCATTACCCGCTGTCCTCAATGAAGGCGCAGTTCTCGAAGATTCACCAGCTCTTCCTGAAGCACAACACTGCCGTTCCTTCGAGCGCGTCGGTAGAACGACTCTTCAGCGTCGCCGGAGATGTATTCTCAAGGAAGCGGGGAAACATAACTGATGAAAACTTCTACAGGCAGCTGCTGCTTAAGGGCAATGACTACTAAAAAGAAAACAATAAACCATGAAACAAAAACAGTTGTGTATTTGGTCGTCAAAGTAACGTGGAAAGTAACTCGTTACTTTTGAGGTAACTCACGCGTTCCTTTTGAGAATCGGTAACGAGTAACGTATTTAGTTACTTTTTGAGCGAGTAACGAGTAACGGTATTTAGTTACTTTTTTGGGTAACGTGTACATGTCTGCACGAACTAACGTTAGACCAGGAGTGGTGTCTCTGACCGTGCTAGTGCCTGTCCTGGTCGGCACGCCCGGTTCGTTAACCACCTCCGCGCCGTGATCCTCTGTAGCTTTTACCAGATCGGTTTCTCTCGGACGAATATTTGTAACCCCAACCTCGTGGTGGGCCGCGTTGAAATCTCCTAGCACATAAGATCGGTCGCATTCTTGCATGCTGTAATGCAGTCCAATATGGTGCCTTCAAAGTCAATGACCGCGCTGGACGGTCGACAATACGCATTCAGGACGAAAATGTTCTTGTCACTCCCAACTCTTCTGCTGTGAATTTCGATGAGCGTATGTTCGCAGCCTCGCTGAGTGGTCACGTGCTGTGTGGCCGCCACGTTGCTGCGGACCAAGATCGCAGTACCCTTTTCGCTAGGGTCCGTATACGTAATATATCCCGCGAGCTTGGCCCGGCCGTTGGTCTCTTGTAACGCTATGATATCCGGTTGCTGGTCCAATTTATCAATGTATAGTTGTAACTCCCCGTATCTTGTTTCTAACACTCCTACAGTTCTATTGAAGTAACCTCGCAGTCGCTTTCTGCTTTCCTTTAGTCTTCATCATTTTCTACTTTCTGAGCGGTAGAGTTGCGCACGGAACCAACTTGTCGCGGCCTGACCCGTAGATTAACTAGTGATGACTTCATCTTGGCAACCGTGAGATGCTTAATTTTCGCATCCAACGTCATGACTCTAACGGAGAGTTCTCTGCATTTGGCCTCCACATTATTCATTCTTACTGTTAGACTGTTCACTTGCTCAGACAACTGAGAAACTTGGTTGGAGATTTGCGTATGCATGCTCATGACCGTCTCCATTGTCGGAGTGAACGGCGGCCTCGGCATTCTCTTCCTCCATGGAAACAACTGCCATTTCTGTCTTTGGAGCTTGCGTCTCTGACTGCGTCAACGCCGGTGGCGTGATCAGCGCCTGTGGCGTGTCGCCTTCGGCGCCGCCGGAGCAGCGAAGGTGGTGTCTCTCTTGGCTACGTTCAATTTTAGCTACACTGACGTCATTAACCATTGTTCTTTGGTCTACTGAGTGCCTCGATACGCTCCATCATTGCCTCCATCTGATTGTTTGGGCTCTTGATTTGATTGTTCTGCCTCTTATCTTCTGCTTGAGTTCCAAACAGTGTCTACACTCTCGTCTCTGGAAGGAGAGGGGAGCAATGGGGAGGGAAATTGCTATTGTTGAGAGCGACGGAATACCCTGCTGCCCAGCCCACCTGTTTCTCGGCGCCGTTGATCCGCCGGGTGTTCGACTTGGACCTCTAACGAGATTCGCGCCTGCGAGCCCCAGCTGCCGATGGTGACCTGGTAGCGCCTTTGCTTCTCCCTCGCCTTGTCTGCAGCGGCTGCGACGCCCGTCCGACGCCTGCCACGTTGTCTGCTGCCACGCTGGCACCCTCGGCTGCTGCTGCTGCTGCTGCACCTCTTCTTCTCGTTGCTGACGTTCCCAACGCCGTTTACGAACGACGTATGGCGTCTTGAACCTTGCTTTACACTCCTTGTCCGCGGTGAGGTGGTTGCTCCCGCAGAGGCTGCACTTGGGGCTACTGCAGACGTGGCTTTCTTCGGTGATTCTTCATGCCGCGACCACGGCATATCCTGTCTTCTGGGTTAGGGTAAACGTCCATTTGGTGACCGAGGCGACCACACCGGTAGTCACATATCGATCTGCTTGCGATACAGCGAACACTCGACCAGCAGGTTGCCGTATCTGATGTAGTTCGGGACCTTGTCGCCGTCGAATGCGATGACCACCGTCGTCGTCTTACCGATACGGTTGGCTTGCATTGCAGTGGAATTATAGTCTTGAACTGTAGTTCTTGAATATTTAGAATAGTGTCCGTCAACGGAACACCCCTGATGACGCCCTTAACGGTGCCATGGGAGCGGTCTCGTAGGCGCTGACATCGTGTGCCATGCCGTTGATAGTGAGGCTTCTGACTGTCGGAGTAGCGGTCTGCGTTCTCTCGTTTGTGCGTACTAACAACGACTATGCTTTGCTGTTTGTTCGGGCAGATGACGTTTGCTTTACCTCCTCGCCCCTCACGTTCGCAGCTGCGACGATGGCTCGGCTGATCTCGAATCTAGATACTTCTCCAAGGTTCAGGCCTCCCCTGGAACGCATGACGATCTTGATATCTTGCCTTGGCAACACAGGCATCCTCGCTGCCTTGAGTAGCTTGCTCTTGAAATTTTTCCGCTGCGGGTGACGATGCCCGGCAGCCGCCGGTCCCCCGTTGACCGGTGTTAGGCAACTCTCGAAGCGGCTCGCCAATTGCCCGCAGCGTGAACGTCGCTTCTCGCATGTCCCGTGTCACTAGTTGTCGCGCCAGCTGCCATCGTTCGACGACAGCCTGTTCGAAGCGCCGAAGCAGCCTGCACTAACGACGAGCGCATCACCTACCGCAGCCGGGGACAGAACCAGCCCGACCGTCCCGACAACGTCAACAAGAAGGAACGCAAAGCAATTGAAAATTTGGTACTCCAATGTCAGATCAGTGAAAAACAAGATAAAAGAGTTGAACACTTTACTTGAATCAACAGACGACACTGTGTTCACCCTCGCTGAAACATGGCTGGACTCGGCGACATGCGACGGCCAGATCGTCGACACCACCCGGTACCAGGTGTTCCGGAAAGATCGCCCGACTTCCCGCGGGGGTGGGGTCATGGTGCTCGCCCCATCCCACCTTGCTTGCCGCCGCCGATACGACCTCGAACAGGACACATTAGAGGCCATCTTCGTAGAATTTCGGAACTCCCGGAGCAAATTTCTCCTAGCCTGTATTTACATTCCCCCTCACGCACAAACACTGGTATTCGAAACCCTCCAAATTTCCATCGACAAACTTGTGGAACAGCGCTCATCGTACACAAGCATCTACCTGCTCGGAGACTTTAATGTGCACATCGATTGGAGTGATCTCTCGTCCCCCATCCCGTCCACCCCAGCGTCCCAGCAGCTCCTCGAGATGATGGAACATGCTGGATTTGTCCAGCTGTGCAACGACCCCACATACCGGTCGCCAGCAGGAAAGGAGTCCCAACTCGACCTGTGTTTCACCACAAATCCCACTCTCGTATCAGACTGCTATGCCCAGGACAGTTTACTTGGATGTGATCACAAAGCTATACATGTCCATAGTTATACCTCGTTTCCCCGCCAGGGTCGCTTTGCCCGTATGGTACACCGCTACGCACAGACAGACTTTACCCACCTCTGCAAGCTCCTCCACCTTGCCCCATGGTCAATGGTGCTGACTGAATCCTCTCCGGACGACATGTACGAGCTCTGGCTCGACTTCATGGCCGCCATTCAGACTGAAACTGTCCCTCATTTCCATGCTCCCAAGAAGAGAAGGCCGCCTTGGATAACGAACGACATCGTAAAGATTGCACGAAGAAAGCGCCAACTCTTCAACAGAGCACGGGAACGACACTGCCAGTCCAGCTACACTGAAGCCAAGAAATTGCAGAGGGAAGTGAAGAGGCTCGTGCACATATCGCATCAGGATTATGTCACAAGTATCGCAGCCCGAGCAGCCAAAGAGCCCAAGTTATTCTGGGCCTATGTACGCTCCCAACGAAAATCCTCCTCTCCCAGTCATCCATCCTTCAAGCACAACCATAGATTGGTATCCGACCCCTCCACAATAGCTACCCTATTTAGCGAACACTTCTCATCAATTTGGTCACCCCCTGAACCACCTACCCCGTCCCTACCTCCGGTCCCCTCGAGACCACCACCAGCACCAGCCTCAATCATCGACAGCCCTGCATCATCCCCTCAGCCCATTCTCTCGTCACTATCGATCACAGAACAGGATGTACAAGACTCGGTGTCCTCCATCCGCACAGCCCAGAACCCTGGGCCAGACCAAGTGCATCCTGCATTTTTCAAGCTCTCTGTCCCTGTAATCAAGCCTATCCTGACCATAATGTTCCAGCGCCTCCTGGATTCCGGCACCGTTCCCTCGGCCTGGAAGAGGTCCATTATAACACCTGTTCACAAGGGAGGTGGACTTGGCACGGACACCACGGACTCCTATCGCCCCATCGCATCAACCTCAATAGTGTGCCGCACGCTCGAAAGAATAATCAATAAGAAAATCTTGGACCACATGGAGGATTATGGACTGTTCAGCCCGGCACAGCATGGCTTCCGACGAAGGCACAGCTGCGAGACCGCCCTGGCCGTGGCTGTCCACACAGTCAGCACATATCTTGATCAGCGAACTCCCTGCGAGTTAGTCCAGTTGGACTTCTCCAAAGCATTCGACCGGATTGACCATGCGCTTCTCCCCAAAAGATGCAGAAGGTTGGCATTGAGGGCACCCTGGCCAACTGGCTGATGAACTTCGTCACTGACCGGACCCAACGAGTGGCCTTCCATGGCCACCTCTCGCCGCCCTGCACTGTGCTTGCCGGCGTTCCACAGGGCAGCGTATTGGGGCCAACGCTGTTCTCCATCTATGTAAATGACATCACTGATGGGATGCAATCCAAAGCCATACTATACGCCGATGACCTCACGCTCATACAGCCCCTGAACTCACCTGACGCACTTACCTCCCTACAAAGCGACCTCGACGCCTGTCTCCACTGGTCTACGGTCCACAAGCTGCCGATAAACGCCAAAAAAAGCCAAAGCATGACCATCAGCACGTCCTCATATAACAGATCACCTACTTGCAGTCTTACGCTTGGTGACATCCCCCTACCTAATGTCAGCAACAGCAAAATTCTTGGAGTTACATTCGATCAGCGCCTAAATTTCAGTAGACACGTGCACGAGACCACCTCCCGTGCGAGGCGCACATTGGGATTCGTTACTCACATCACCCGCGGCATGCCGGCGGCATCACTTAGAGATCTATACACGGCTCTGGTGCTCCCTCAACTCGAGTTTTGTTCAGCTATATGGGATCCCCCCTCCAATGCCCTGAAGAGCTCCCTTGAAGGTATCCAGCGGAAAGCAGCCCTCACGCTCTACAGACGTGTGTTCCCATCGTCGTGCCACACGGCCTCGAGGGATCTCCCCACCACAAGACTCCTACAGCACGCCAAGTGGCAGAGCCTACAACACCGTAGGGATGTGGCAACAATCAGGTTGCTCTGCCTCTTTATGGGCACCGGTCCGCCTGAAGTCCCCTTTCCACTGCGCCTCAACAAACGCACCGGCAGGCTGCAGCCCCCTCTAACGCGGACCCTGCGCCACAGCAAGTCGTGGCTTATACGTGCTGCAACTCTCTGGAGGTCACTCCCCCGAAGATGACAGAAACTTTCCCCGACCACCGTGATGACATTCGGGAGCTGTGCAGAGCAATCGCGTCCCCCATATAGTGTGTGTGTGTGTGTGTGTGTGTGTGTGTGTGTGTGTGTGTGTGTGTGTGTGTGTGTGTGTGTGTGTGTGTGTGTGTGTGTGTGTGTGTGTGTGTGTGTGTGTGTGTGTGTGTGTGTGTGTGTGTGTGTGTGTGTGTGTGTTGTTTAAGTACTGTACATTATGTGTGCCTGAATTTTTTTTGTTTTGTTTTTTGAACGATATTTATCTTTGTTGCCATTTTTTTCCTTTTATCTAGTCTCAATTTATAGCGCCGCCCGGTCGGTGTCAGGGGCACAAAACGTGTATGGGCGCATGCCTTTCCCTGAATACCTGCACACCGGGCGGCACTGTGCAATAAAAGTGCAATAAAATACAATACAATACAATACAATACGCGCATGCGGGCATTTGAACTCGTTTCTCCAGCTCCTTGCTCGCCCTCTGGGGCGGGAACGCGAAGCGCACTAGCGATCACGCTATTCTCCTGCTCACCCTTAAATAGATTCACCCGCTCGTCACTAAATGGGCAAATTTTGCTACACAACCTGAGTTTCAGGAATGGACGAGAGTGTTGATTCTTTAGGAGGTTCATTATGAAGGCGTCATGAAGGTCGTATGACCCTTCGATTTTCCCCTGAAAGGGCTGTAGATTCTCAATATTTTTTTTAATTATGACTGTTTTCACTGTTTTCAGTGCATTTTCAGTAATTTAAGATTAACATTACCCAGAAAAAAATCTGGCGAAGCGTAAAACTAGAGGTTTCTCCACCCATTTCAAGACCAATGGAGAGAAAATTTTATACTGTAGTATACAGGGTGTTTCACGAAAGGGTGGACAAATTCGATACTCGCGAAACTACGCATCGCACCAAAAAAAAAGGGCCTATTCGGGAAAATTAATAAAGTTCGGGATAATTAAAATGTTAATCATTTTCGCGTAATTATTTTTTTTAAATATTGAGTTTAATGGCATGGTTTTATTTGAAAACTTGCTGAGCATCATCGAAAGACACTAAATAAAAAGTTGGAGTGCAATAGAAAGCACGCGCTGCATTTTGGCACCTTTCTGAAAACTACACAATTTCGAGGGGTTTTTAAGTTTCGGTTTACAATCGGAGCGCTCTACGGCACCAGCGGCACCGTAGGCAGTGGAGAAATAGTAAGCAGCCTCTGCTGCGTTGAGCGAGGACAGCGAAGCAAAATGTTGGTTGCACTATTTCTCCATGGGTGCGGTGCCGTTGGAACCGAGAAGCGCTCCGATTGCAAACCAGAACTTAAAACCCATCGAAGTTCTGGGACATTGGTGGTTTGATGGTCTGTCGTATTTTGGGACATTGATGGTTTGCTGCGGGGTTGGTTTCATGGTGTGATGGTCTGTTGGTCGGTATGAATTCTAATCACAATATATGTACCGGTAGAAGACAGATTCCATTACAGTCAAGTGTGAACTTTATTCTGTGCCTTTTATTATTTCAAAAGGTACATCCTAAGCGTTAGGGTGGCTGCTGAAATCCTCGAGGAAACCTGCAAACAATGTTTGTATTTAAGTTATGGCATGTTATTATTTCTACTTGAAAATGATTGAACGTTGAATTATTAAAACCGCAAACAAAATAGGAGAGAAAATGTGTTTAATCCACTCACTACTTTCAAGACTTCGCGACGCGCAGCAACTTCATCGGTGTCTGTTGCGTGGCTATCTACACTTGTCCCCATCGTCCATGCTAAGCATGACGGCGTCGTCCGACAGCGTGCAATACACTAAGCCTCGTCGGCCCGAGAATGCAGTAAGCATCGTATTACCGCATTTGCGGCTTTGTAAACTTTTTTTTTTCTCGCAAACATCTAGTTCACAGTACACGTGCCCCTAGTAAATGAATTTCCTATCAAGCAAACTACGTTTTTCGGCACATTCTCTACTACTTAGATTGTAAACATGATTTACTTGATTAACGTAGAAGTTTGGGTTGTTAGGACATGATAAAACAAAACAATAAAGACGAGGACGAAGTAGAAGGAACAACAGGAGCATACAAGCGCTTCAACTGAAGATTTACTGTGCAGGCGTCTGTTATAAATAGCAAACATTTCCTATTTATAACAGACGCCTACACGAATAAATCTTCAGTTGAAAGTCAGCGCTGTGTCCTGTTGTTCCTTCTACCTCGTACTCGCTTTCCGCTGTTTTGTTTTTATCATGATTTACTTGACATAGAAAGCAGACTAACAAATTGTTTTAGCAACGGACAATAAACAATTTAAAACAAAACTATGGTTGCAAAAATGTGCCTGAGTTTTATAAGAAGGCGTCTTCGTTACCTTTCGAGTATCCTAGGACTTTTGTTAGAGGCGGATTATTACGGATTGAACACCCCGTTACCCATCGACACGCCGGTGTTAGCTTTATCCACCGAATGTAATTCCCACATGCGCAGCGACGCGAGATCATTGGCGCCTTCTCTCGGCCACTGCTTTGAAACGTCCCGAATGTAGTCAGATTATTTTCTAGGGTACGTTGTTGGGCTAGTTGGTTCATCTTAGTTAACAATTAAGATAGCGCAAAAAGATCATTTAAATAACTGAGATTATTTTCGCCACCGAAAGATGTCATGAGAAGCACCATCGGCCTTTTTTTCGTTCTGATGGTTTATCGGGATATCCTGATAATCTCACCCGGGTAACATCAAAACGTTTCGATGGTCCCGTCATCACGCAGCAAGAACGAGATTTGAAGGTTCGACCTACAAGCAGAATCCTTTATTGGTCCATCAGCCACCATCAGGTAATACTTCGATTGTTACTCAGGCACCATCAAGTAAGCCTGTCGGACAATCGACGGTTAGTGCTGATGGTATGAGCGGGATTACAAATGTTCTGTGGCCCAGCGTATATATATATAACTGGGAAGAGAAAACCTTCGGTGAAAACAGCAACAACGGACGATTTATTCTTCGACGTTTCGGCCGGAGTCCGGCCTTCGTCAGGAAGAACTTTTACAGATGAACGCGGGTGGTATTTATACAATGCTAAGGTCGAGTCCAAGTTTCAAAGACGGCGGGATGACGGTTGGGCGAGGTTCCAAAGAAGCGTAGGAAGAGTTCCAGATGGGCAAACGCGTTTATACAGTGCTACGGTCGGGTCCAAATTTCGGCGGGGTGACGGTTAGAGCTTTCGTGAGAGGGAAGCGTGGGAGCAGTTCGTGTCCGGGCGAAGAAGCTTGACGGTCGGGAGCCAAGTTGCAAGGACGGCGGGAGTGACGGTTGTAGCTTCTTGCAGGAAGAGGGCGCAAGGGGTGGCTTTGTGTCCGGGCGGGCAGGGGGACCTGGACGATAACGTACAACAGACGAAAAGGTACGCGCGCAAACTAAAGAGTGCTGTCTCAAAAAAAACACAAAAAAAACGACATGGTCACTTGTGTTGTCTTAACGAGAGCATGCCATGAGTCAGACCTGGAAGGGAACAATGTCGAACCTGGAAATAAAAGGAAAGAAAGTAGAGATATCAAAACCTGGAAATAAAAGAGAAAAGTTGATGGCCCAGTTCCGAAGCCACAAAACACAGTACCACCGCTAACAATAAAATATATAT
>JAZHYW010046914.1:0-63868 GCA_037355805.1 Ixodes ricinus
GCGTACCCACGGTCAGAATCGAACCCTGGCCTTTTGCGTCGAAGACAAGCGCGATGACCGTTATGCCACGGGCGCGCTGCCTACTTGGTCAGCTGCGCCCGCGGCAATATCTACGCAGGTCGAAAGTGTATCAGGTTACCTCATGTACGGCACCAGTGTGTCAGTGGTTGCAGGAGATCCCAACATACTCGGCGCACTCGGCGCGGTCAGCACAACTGTGTAAACCAGCCGTGCTATTTGTTTTTTACTTCCTTTTTTTTAATTAAGCGGAGGTATTGCAACAACCACGTTAACAGGGTTCTGCAGGAATCTCCGGCGCGTCTTCACAAAATACGCCGCGGCCCCGGGCGGCGCTCGCTCAGGTCTCTTTCCCAGACGCAACCACATCAGGCAAGATTCGCTCTCTATCCCAGTGCTCGGGAATGGCAAGCGCGCAGCGCTCAGCAAGGGCCCTAATCCGAACCATTGGCGAAAAATAGGGTGAGGGAATCGACCGCAGTGATTAAACGGCTCCTGCCAATGACCTTCCCCGGATTTGTAGCCGAGTATTTCTCCCAAGTGTCCAGATCAGTGCGCCAGTTCAAAGTGAGGGTTAAAGCGGTCCGACAACAGCGAAGGGCGCAGGACTCCGACTACCGTGCGTGAGCACCAAAACCGTCATGTCCCCCTTGTCGACCCAAAGCAAACCTACGAAAGCACCCGTTTCGACAACGCGACAGCTCCCGCTCTTGGTCGCAGCACAGATTATGTGGTCGTTTGAATTTGTCTTGCTGACACATGGCAGAGAAGGGACGACACGCGCGTGTCGTGTTTTAAAGCGATATTAGAGCGGTAGCTTTATAGGCCAACGTTGCAAGCCGCATAATCACAAAATCTGTAGGTCGGTCACTCCGTAACCGTTAAGCGACTTTAAATTAAACGGCAACCCGTGCCAGGGATTACACCGCGGTCACCGTTGTGGAAACCGAATGCTCTACTGACTGAGCTACGTACCCAGCACGCAGAAACGGTGGAGCAGAAGCTAGTGGTGTGAGAAAGCGCGCGGAGCTGAGAAGGTTGGAAACGGCAAGAAAGAGAGAGCAGGAACAGGTGGTGTAGAAAGAGCGCGCGGTACAAGGACGAGTGGAAAGGACATGAAAGCGGGCTTCTCCTCTCCTGGTGAACCAGGAAATTCGGCGTAAAGGGTTTTCTATCCTGGTGGTGCTGAAAGGAAGCCCGCGCAGAGCCTGGAAGAGACAATGGCGTGACGTAATCTGTTTTCACTACAAAACACTGCCCTAGGCACTACTTGACCTAAGAGCACCACCCACCCCAGGCACTAAAACACTACGGGTCATCCTCCCTAAGCACCACCCGAACTAATAGTACCGCTCATAAAGCTACCGATTGCTATACCCCTGACAACACGCGCATCACGTGATTGTGACTTAGTGACACGCGTGGCCTATGGAGCACACAGAAATGGCAGATGCAAATGTCTGAAGGAAAACTCGACCTCTCCACGTCTGCTACCTTCTTCGCTCTATTGATACAGCCCACCCCATCGAGAGTCCAGTCTTGGGTACTTTTCTAGTGACGTCATGGATGGAGGCGATGAGGTTGAGCCGAGCGCCTCGGTACAGAGCTGCTATGAGGGCATCACCTGTCAACAGCCTGTCATAAAAACATGTTTATATTGACATTAACAAGTTTGCTTAAGTAGAAAGTCATCTATAAAACACAAACCGGCTAGGAACTAAGTTTATTACCAGGGACGCGATTGGGCGAAGCGGAACAGCACTGAAATGTAGGCATTGTAGAAAGTGTAGGCACCCTCGTAGGGACCTCGTAGAAAAAATATTTTACTAGTCAAAGCCATGCATTTTTAGCTTTAATGATAGACATACAAAATAATTAGGCTGGAAAAGTCTACACAGGCTAATTAGAAGTGTATACAATTGTTGAAGTGTAGTGTGAGAATAAGGCATGTGTATAATGATGCCTTGGCAAGGACGGGTTTGTGTTTTAAACAAACGTTTTACGGGTGTAAATATCGCTCGGAGAGATGAATGTTTTAAAAACAATAATTCACATGAGAACGGCAAGACAACAGAATGATGGGAAACTGCAAAACAGCTCATAGTAAGGATGTAATGTACACAGAACAAAAGACTCACAGTAAGTGTTGCCTAAAAAGCAGGAATATATCTTCTTTTTTTTTAAATTAATGCCTGCTTTTCCAGCTGGAAAAACACATATAAGTTATTAGTTGTAGTGAATATAACTAACGACTGCCTAAAAGTACGAAAATATTATTTGAAAAAGAGTTATCTCTCTCCGTCTTTGTGTTTACTTAACCATTTATTAAAATTCACAACGTACTTTTACTATACAGATATACTATAAATGCTTACGTTTTATTATTTATATTTCAAGAAATATTTTTGAGTCGAGTGGTTATTTTTACTTCAACACTAACATGAACAAAAGAGCGGCAAACCTTTCATATGGTAGTTACCTCGGTTGAGAGTCGGAGGTCTTTTAAGGACAAAGAAAGGGAGGCAGTAAAGTGGAAATTTGGGCCAGTTGGTTCATGATCAGAACTCGTCTTGTTTACTCTCCTCTTTGTCCTGTCGTTTTTTCAGCGCTTTATATTCTGAAAGGGAGGCAGCAAGTGATACTACTCGGAAACCTTTCCGTTTAGATGCACCGTTTGTGCTTGAGCTTCGTTCCATACAACAAACAAAAAGGAATAAAAGGTTTTTACATTTTCAAGGTATTTAGACGAGCGAGCCACCGCCAGAAATAAATTTGGGAACACCACCAGTTCAGACTACGGCATATATATATGACTCTCAAAATTAGATGAGACTTCGAGAAGTCTCTCGCCATGGCCTGGAAGAACACAAACAAAGCCTTACCACAAAAGGCAGGAAAACACGCATACCTGACATTAACAGACGAAGATATTCACAATGTGCTGCATAGCGGAATGGACGTTCAGGCAATACCACGCTACCAAACCAAAGATGTCGTCGTGTTTGGCCTCGCTGGTGGTTTTTATGCAAATCTTCATCTTTCGCAGCGTTTCGATGTTCTTTTTAGTCACTTTTATGTCACATATAAACAAAAGGGCGACCAAAATAGAGCGGTAAAAAATACCAATTTTAAGCACATGTTTTTTTTTTTTTGAATGCCGCCATTCTACATCGGTCTCTGCTTATTGTTTTCTGCTCAAAACAAAAACAATTTAGTCGTTAGTTGTTTATACAGCAGCAAGTTAGCTTGCCAGGATATGACTACCGTGTTACCCGCTGTAGATGAGAACTTTTGTCAGTGCAGTACGGCCGCTAGCCTGGGATTTCATTGCGGCGCTTCCGCGGCGAATGATAATCAGACAAACAAAAGATAATTGGCCCAAGGAAATTCCCATCTTCCAGGACTCAATCCTCTGTGTGAGTTTGTTGATGTCCCGTCTCCCTAGCTCTCCTGCCTAGCTTCAACATGGTGTTGAAAACCCTCCACCTCTTGTTCCCTTCCCACTTTAAGGTGAACGATTTCAAATCAGAAACGCACACGAAATCTGGGTTAGCTTCCGATATAATACCATTTTGCATTAAAACTTTATTTGCGAAATCGCGTTCAATCCGTCACCTTCGATTCGCCCTCGCACCTTTTTCCTTCGATCGAAGAGAATGCCAAACTGGGCAAAGATGACCGGGCTCTCAACCCGCGATCCGTCGCAAACCGTTCCCTTAATCCTCGAGCTTCTCTCCGGAGGCGCGGAGGAGCTACATAGCGCTCGCAGCGGCGGTCGCCAACTGCGCGTGCGCGCGTGCTTCCATTTCCGCTGCCACCCCCTCCCCTTTCCCTTCTCTCTCCAGCTCTCCAATAAACAGTGGCGCGGATCCCAGTTCGAGCCCGGGGCTCGCACACACGCCGCAGACTGCTGGGTCGTTGGGGCGCCTTCGGAGACTGCCGCCGACATCGCGTCCCTGCGTTTGCCCCGGAGAATTTCAACGCTGCGAGACTGCGAGGAGAAAAACAGTCGCCCAACCCAGAGATTCTTCTTCGGTGCGTCTAATGTTCCAGCCGGTGCACTAAGGTGGGTGTGCGCGGGAGAGAACGTGGAGTGTGTTGTGCGTGCGGCGTTCGTGGGGTCTTTGACGCATCAGTGCGTGCTGGGAGTGTGAGCTGGGCGTCAAAAGGCGGTGGTATCGGAGGAGGTGCTATCGCGCGGCGAAGGGGCCCTCAAACTCTCACCTGCCGAAGGCTAGAGGTAAGCCGTGAAGACACGTTTCTACCTTTGTCGAACGATAACGGATGAGTTACGAAGCTACAGGTGCAGTGCGCGTCTGCGCAGGCTTGCGTGCATTAAATCGGCGTTCTTCCTCCGCTCATGACACGCGTAAACCACCTGTGCGCCGTAATGTTTGCGCGCTTGGTGCGATGATCTGTTGTTTTAATCCCGGGTTTAGATACAAAGTGATTAACGTTATACAGATTCTGTCGGAACTGCAATAAGCACGGCTGCTCGATCGTCGACTCCTTGTACTATCTCCGCGCAGATTAAGTAGAGTAAAATAAAAGATGATTTGCCGTATTTGAGTTTGGTAAACTGTGCTAAAATACGCCATGCGTAGCGCATGAACGCAGTAAAGTTTTGTTACTCGTCACTGATAATTTGAGATTTAAAGATGACCTCTTGTCATTTCTATCTTTGAAACCTCAATAAACTAAATTAATAAAAGTGCGGGAGACCTTAGCAGACAATTGCACAAAAGCCCATTCACAGAGTATCGTTTAAACCTAATGATGCGAAACCATCGATGGTACTATAGATACTCTCGATAATGAAAATCGAATTTATAGGTAGTTAGTACACTACCGATAATACTATCAAGTATCAACCATCGCTACTAGTATAACTAGTTGGCTATTGAGTGACTTGATTTCGACTTCGCAGAGCAATCTAATAGGGATATGGATTGTCAATTGTGGTAAACCCATCAGTAGTAATTTAGCCAGGAGGCGACCAGCATCAAGTGTACACCAAAGGAATTTCGCTGTGCTCATAAAATGCAATTAAAATGAAACAAAAACCTCCATGCAATTTTCAAGAACATATCAACACTATTGAAAAATGTAAAAGCTGTCAGATTCTGGTTTGTGATGAACTATATCATCGTGAACTAATAAATACTATTGACATCGTAATATAAACATCATCGATGGTTTACTATCAAAAACGATTGGGAACTATAAAAATGTCGTCTGATAGGTTATTAAGGTGTGTTCACCTACTTTAAGTTAAAACTCTGGGAGTTTTCAAGGTGCGTCAGCAAACGCAATCCAAAAAGCGAAATGCATATTTTAGATCTTGTTATGTATAAACTATGTACAGCAGGAATGTACAAAACTGCTTGAAAATGGAGCTAACGGTTTTTATCGGAAAAAAAAGTCCGAGGAGATTACTTATACCCTGATGAAAACAAAACTGGTGTATCTTTCTGCGGTACCGCGACAGAGTTCGTGGAGTCCATCGAGCCTTTCATAAAGACCACTGTAAACAAAACTAAAAATGCTTCCTGAGCGCGTGTTTGTTCTACATCCAATAATGTACACTTCTAAAAAAGACACAGTTTAAAAAAAAAAAAAAACTATAGCTCAGTAACAAGCTCGACTTGGCTCAGAATAATAGTTTTTGTTTCATTTCATGCGACTGCTCACGGATGTCAAGGGTAACTGCAATACAATATAGCTAGGGCTTCGCCAACTGACTGAAAGAGCTAAACTTGATCGTCTTGTAATGTTTCCAGCCAATGAATGAATCATTGAATCATTGAATGAACCAATGAATCTCAACAACCATCTCACACTAATTTTCGTAGTAACCACAACTCAGAAACAATTCTATATTGGCGACAACAAATGCCATTAAATGGTACTTGTCCTCGCAATTGTTGGCCTAAAGAATACCATGAAATGTTATTTGTTTTTATGAAAACCGAACAACCGAAAAAATAGATAATATTCTCTATTTGCCAGAACAATACACATGAAATGTTACTTCTTAACATGAATATCGTACAACCAGAGGTAAGGCCTAACTCTGGCACTTATTTGGCAAGCATAACTTTGGCGCTTGTTTGCCGACCTAGTGCCAATATACTCAACCCAGGTACGTCAATGCGGTTGACGTGTCAACTGCGCTGTGCAACGCTTCACTCTCCCGATTTGCTCTGCGCACGCGCAGTCTCACCGGTGTGGGCAAAGTGGGCTTGTTTGTAAACACCATTTGGTGTATAGACATTTTAATGCCCTTCTCGAAAAAGTATTAAACAATTTGGCGCAAAGAACTGTGCTAGATGGGTATAGACAGAAACAAACCCGGATCGTTACAGCGATGGTTTAGTTGATGATGTCATACGGCAGATTCCGGAAGGCCGAGTTTGTTCTGCCATATAGATTCCTGCATACATTAAGCCTTCAAGAAAAAGTACTCGAGGAAAACGGGTATGGCCATGCCTCCACAAACATGATAAGCGCCTTTAACTTTACTGGACTTGATGCTTGCGAAATATTTTGAGGTGCATGTCACAGCCAAAGAACAGCGATTTCTTTAATTGGTGGAGATCAAACCACAAATCCACAAGAATGTAGCGTGAAGAGGATCTTAAATAATTGTGTGCAGAGGATTTGTCAGCAAAACATTTCCTCTCAGCAGTTTGCAGATCCTCTCTGGCTACCAGACCGGTCAGAATTGAAAGAACACAGACAGGCCTATATTTCTTCAGCAACATTCTTGGCTGACCTAATGCCCCTGACTAAAAATGTAGCGACATCTTCTCTCTCCTCCTCTGACGCGCACACCTTTTATCTTTATGTTTTGCTTTTTTACACCCGCGCGTCGACTGTAGCGCCGCCTGGATTGGCCCAAGATAGCAGACGGCCTTCCTATACTTGAGTCAAAGCGCAGTCAAAGGCTGAAAGACACGCAAATACATACACACAGGCGAAAAGCACACTGCCACGGTCTACCAGCCCCGAAGAATGTGCTCAAAGAAAGACGATGAGAGCCATGACGCTGCACAGTCGGCGTTATTTGATTGGCGACATGAGCTCATAGCATGCACTGCACTTCGACAGCATAGGCATTCCTTCTCTCACCACCTGTAACGCGCACACCTTTTATCTTTATGTTTTGCTTTTTTACTCCCTCGCGTCGACGGTAGCGCCGCCTGGTTTGTCCCAAGATAGCAGGCGGCATTCTTCAAAGGATTTCGGTACTTTTCCGTATAAAGGGGCTTTAGGCTAACATAGTACTGAGTGTCGCTCCGTCTATAGACGCTTTGCACACGCACCAGATTACAGCAGCCTTTGCTGACCTTGTCTTGTCTTGGCCAGATGACGAGTCACTCAAGTGGGCGTTGACGAGCCTCTACAAAGGGCAATGCTGGGAAGAAGGACACGGTAGAATTTAAAATGTCAATGACCTGCCCAGCTAGGGTAATGATGAAGTGAAGTAAACGCAATAAGAGGGAACAAAAGAGGAAGGTCAGGTATATCGGCGCCCATGCACAGCTGCTGCAATGCGTCAGTACTACGTTCACCCTTAAGCTGAGACTGCAGCCAATGGAAGAGGCACCAGAGTTCGAGGTCGCTGCTTTGAAGGGTTCTTCCGCGAAACGAGCACTGGCGCTAGAAATGTGCGTCTCAAAGCCGGGAGCGCGTGCTAGCTCGAGCTTCTAGCTTTGGCTGCAATCTGAGCTTAACGGTGAACGGAGTATAGTGCCTAATTATTGAATCTTCAAAAAAGCGCTATATGGGTAGGATTCTACGTTTCCGGGGATAAAGTTTCTTCAAATTCTGGTAGTTTTTTTTTTTTTTTTTTTTTTTGGGGGGGGGGGTATTTTGTTTTACAGATTATGTTTTTTTATGTTAATTTTTTGTGTTGTCAATAATCGGTCTTTAAATTGGGGCCTCCTTTGGAGAAAACAAGACACAAGCAAGGCTTTGCTTGACCTCCAAGAAACATGTACGATACTAGAATACTGATAAAACTTCCCTATATCTAAAGGGAAAAAAACGAGAAAAGGTATGTCGTTTTAAATCTAGAACAACCCTAGCGGAACAGTCGTTGAGGGCAGTGCCCCGGGTCGACACAAAGAAAACCTGCAGACAGATGTTGGTTTTCCCACGCGAAGCTATGGTTTTTGTTGTTCAAGGAGAGATCAAATTCGAGGCTTTTTATGTTTTGTTTTCTCCAATTTTGATAAATAAATACGTCTGGGAGGTTAATGATCGGAATTTATTGATATTTACTAAAAACACGAAACCCCATATAAATGGCGTAACACCTCTATAAACTTCCACTAAAATCGGCCGGAAAAATTGCCCCTGGACGTAACATTTTCACACTTTTACCAGTGGTGTGAGGTTCGTGAAGCATTTTACCTTGTGCATTTTTAAGGCGTAGGACTAAAACCTACCACAGCACGGTGTACGTCGAAGCGGATGACTGAGATGACGACGATGGTCGTGTTTGATGCACCTATTGATAAATGGCGGCCATGCACCTCTTCGTTTCAACTTGCTTATGGAAAATATTGACATTGTAGTCCGTTTCACTTTACGTCTGTCTGCAGGCGCGACGGAGCAAACCAAGCAGCGTCGAACGCGCATTATCACGACGCTCAAACCTTGTGTCTTCGCAATTGAATTCACAACCAACTTTTCTTTTTGCGCGATTGATGTAGCCGGCGATAACAGCGATTCTGGAGTGTTTTAGAATATAACTTTGGCACTCCTGCTATGCTACAGGCTTTTTCTGTGTAGTCGTCACCACCTTGAATTATGCAACTTCCGGTGTAGGAGAAAGCATAGTTTTGCCCTCGCCACGCATCTGGAAGCTGTTCACGATATTATGCGACTGGCACCCCTTTTCGTTTTGCCTCTTCTATATATTATTTTACTGGATCCATGTTGTAATGGCGTTCTTTTTTTTTCGTCGCCCATCACGGATGCATAAACTACGTGGCAAGGGACGAGGGTAAACATAAAAGGTACATGCCCCATGGCGATGACACTATTGCGCATGTGCGATACTAGCGGAGAATTATCGGAGCTGCGGAAGCAAGCCGAGGTGCGCTATTTGACGAAAATTGTGAAAAACGTAACACGCTCAGCACGTTGCCCGAGCATGGATCTCGCGAGAACGAGTCTGAAGAGACTAGAAAGAACCAGCGAGGGACGCGCCATTCAAAATGGCCGCGACGCCGCGTCTGTCCGCTTGGCGATCGCAGTTCTCTGCGGATCATATCTTGCTGTTGCGAGGAGCAGCCGCGACCAAAGCGTTTCAGGACCGCTGCATTTAGCGATTTATGACAGACACAATAAATACGGCCACGGAAAAATAAAAATAAAAGCTTTGCAATCTGCACGGTGACCGAAGGGTCAAGCTTTCTGCTCGGCTGCCTTTGATCGAGGACAGAACAAACTCAGGAAGCAAGCGATCAAGCGGATCCGAGAGATCTCTGCGGCGTTTTAATTTTGGTGAACAATGGAGAAAGAGGAAATCGAAACCGATCTCAAAGACACTGCAGAAGAGCTAGGAATGTTGCCATTTATTTTTGAAGCTCTTTTCGTGTGTGGTTTTGACGCTTGAATTATATCGGATCAGCTGCTTAGACAGCTTGACCGTCAGTTGTATTTAATTACAAACACAATGATCATTTACCTTTAAAAAAGCAAAGGTTAGCACTTCACCCTATATAAAAAAAGGAATGCTATATTCAGATAGCGACGTTAATAAAGAAAAGAAAGCGAGAAGGCAAAGCGTGACAAAACCTAAAATCGTGGTTCCGCTAAGTTACATAGAGCGGAGGTCTTCGAGGATTGCGGATAGCGTAGAGGGAGCGACTAAGCGATCTAATAAAACACTCGAAGGAGCGCAGTGACGATGCACAGTCAGACATAAAGTGAAACGTAGTATACCCACGGCGATTTCGGTCTCTTCACTTAAAAATAAAATTTCCGCTATTTATATTTTATTCAAATATAAGCACGAATAATGACAAAAAAACTTGTATTCCATCAATAAAAGAAAACAAGTTTCCACAATGAGGGCGCTCTTGCAGCCGACTGATTTTGTCTGCCCATGTCGTCTGCCTTCTTTGATGTAATGACTTCTAAGAAAAGTCTCCAAGGTAGAAAAGATACACCTCAGAATAAATTCAGTTTCGCATGAAATGAATCGCAGCTTGCGTCCTTTAGTCGGCTACTTTTTGTAAGTTTCTGTGGAGAGTTCATTGTCACGTTGGTTGACGAGAAAAGCTAAAATGACGCGTAACTTGGGAGATCACCTGAGAAACACTTATGGTGACGCAGAATGCGGCGAGAGCGTGCTCGCAATGAATATAAGGTAAACGATCTGCAAGGAGCCTGTCGATTGTTTCGCTAAATTTAGCTGTGAAACTGAATAGATCCATAGGGCAAGTCTTGTCAAATCACGTGAGGTCAATTTCCCCGTTAAATTAAGCGAAGAAATGAATGAACGGACAGACAGACGGCAGTGAGTGACAATGCTCAAGGAGAGTGGGCACACGAGCGCTCATAGCCTTTATATTGTATTGACTGCATCACTGCTTGAATGTCCGGGCCGGATGCGAAAGCTGCACACGTGCCTAGGTTTCCCCCTGCAATGTGATGATGTCTTGTTCATCGATGCGCGGCTTCAGCTTGCTTTAGTTTGAACCTATTCGAAACCGTTATTATTATGGCACACTTAACGCGTGCACGCTGTCTACGCTACGGTGTAGGGCCCGTCAAAATCGTACGCAGAAATCAACGCAGCGACCGAAAATGGGCAAACTAATTCAAGAATAAAAATTGTACGATTAGTTTCCAAAAAATAATATATGGTGTTTTGCGATTGACACGGGCAGCTGAATAACGATAAGTACAAATAGTGTAATAACCAAACCAAATTTAACGTTCGTCTTTAGACAGCTTAAAGTCAGTCTACCTTTCAGGTGTGGTGACACTGGCTCGCGCTGCAGTTGAAACATTCAGCGAGTACAGTACCACTCTTAGCCTGGGCCGTTTAACGTCAATCACGCAGTAGCTATACATGGACGGACGCCGGTATGATGCTCATCCAGATCGAAACGTGCAGGGGTGGGTATTGAACCCAGGATTTCTGGGTTCCGCAGCGGGTGCTTTCGCTATGCGATCTCAGAGCTGTGATGTGCTAAAGCACTCGGCCACCGATCCCCTTCAAATAATGTAAAACATCTGGTGCGGCATGGCTGTCACACAATGCTAGAGCAAATATTTTTCTAGGGGAATACAATGTACTCCCCTTTTTTGAATTAAACAGAACGACGGCCCTCACCCCCTCCTCTCGCCGCTAGAGCGCCTGACCAGGCGACCCCATGGGAATGCAGTGTGGTTGGCGGGTTCGCGGATGGGAAGACGGTACAGCTGCCGCCGTCGCTCGTGTTTCCGCTGTTCTTCGTCGTCGTCTTTTACAGCGAAGTTGTTTATGGCTAGGGTTCCGTGAATTGTTCGTGTGCGTCAACAAAAATGTTATGTCTACGCTCGCACCACCCTCCCTTTGTGGTTGTTCCAAGCGCTTGCGTGCCTATTTTCCTTTCATTTCCGTCATATTGCAATCCCGTCGCGGGTGTCTAGTTTCCTCCGGTTCCTCGGGGCGGCAATAGTCCTCGACATGTGTGTGTGTACCTTTCGTCACGATGACCACCGACCAAGACAATAAATATATTCGTACCTTTGTTCAAACTTCTGTGTCACGTCTGTGTCGTGTGCTAAACAGCTTCGCTGGTCATCCACCTTCACAGAGTGGAATGCCTCATGATTATTTGGATGTATTCTCTGGGAGTGTCCTATATTGCCCCTAGTAAAGTACTTGGTTAGGGTACCCCCTCCCCCTGTACACCTCACTTCCCCTGTGATGTGCTTTTTGGGGGCCGTCGTGTGTGTATCGAAATAAAGTTAGATCAAGGGAATACAAAAGCTCTAGTCTCCCACTGACCGAAAATATATGAAGTGTGGCGCCATACTAGACAAGAAGCTTCCCTACTCAAACAAAAATCCAAGTTCTCGGGATGAACGCCAGAACCGCATCCGAGACAAGAAAACTGCTGCCGGACGAGATGCATCCGTTTTTCTCCGGATATCTCGGGTATCCTAACCGTCATCTCTGGTTACTTCGGTCGTCCATCCTGACAGATTAGGCTCCCAGGGTCTTCCGAAAGCGAAACATCACAAAGAAACAAAGAGATGAGAAGGGATAAGTAAGACAAACGAAAATGATTCTCAATGCTGACAGCGGGACTTCGTGGATCGACATCGCCGTAGATGGCATCCATGTTTCTATTTTGAAGCTGTGACAACTGCGTAGGTCTCCATTAGGGGTAATATGTGTAAGGGTGCAGGCGAGCTGGTGAAAGTAAACTGTGTTGAAGAAACCTGAGACTTATATGTTCAGTTCCGCCTAGTCTCAGGTTTCAGGTTTATTCAACATGGTTCTTCATTAGGGGGTTTTCTGCCGCCGAAAAAATTCCTTTTTTAACAAACGCCATGACGTTTGCATATTCTCCCTTCGTAAATCCTGCCAACTATTACATTATTCCAAGTTAGAGGCCAGTATAGGATCATAAAAACTCGCTATGCAAAAAAGTACGATATACACTTCGTAAACAATTACACCTCTTACGCTGGATCTGATAGTACTGCAGAGTGGCGTGAGCAAAATACACTATAACAACAAAAGACACTATACCCGACCAGGCGGATTTTTTCGGTTTCGCACCAGTCACCTAGCTGTGTTTGGAGATTTGTGTTTGTCCTTTGTCTCTCTTGTTCCTCTTCTCCAGGGATTATTTTCGTCATTCTTGTCCAGCTCACTTGCACCTTTGCATTTAATTGCATTATAAACATTGGCAAGTTCATCAATTGTATGCACCCTCTTGGAGTAGTATTATATCGGTTAAAAACTTATGAAGCTTGTTTATGTTGTTTGTTTGTTTTTGCGCACGCCACCTTGCAGTTTATCAAGATCGACCGTAATTTCTAATGATGTCTATATTCCTGAAAGTCTAATATAGAAAGCATGCAATGCGGGCGAAAAGCAAACACTGCGTAACATGAGGCGTAAAATTGCATTCTGGCAGATCTTCGTGGTAGCGAAATTACAAAACGTATGGGCTCGTACTCCTTTTCAATCGGTGACGGTTTTATGAAAGGTTTGACACTTTCAATGCAGTCCCGGCTACTGCATATCTATTTTTCACATGCTCCTGCGCAGTATTTTCAGATCAACCTACAAATGGTCTACTTGCAGCTTACCGCCCTGGCTTGTGCCCCATGTGCCAGTGCACCCGCGGCATGCAGATGAAGGCAAGATGGCAAGACTGCAAAAACACGTGCTTGTGCACACTATCCGGGTAGAAACTGGAGGACGAGACAAAAGAGCGCGGGCTGGTCAGTACACCTTAACCACTCCAATCAGAACTCTGTGTTCTGGCATCCTGCGAGCTCTCACGTCCTCCTCTCCCACAAGTACTACCATAGCCTCCTATATACTGGCAAAGCCTGGCAGATCGCAACGAGAAGCGGCCGCCGAAATGGAAAAGGTGGAGCGGCAGACAACGGATGAGAGGAGAGCCACGTGACTGGCGCCCCGCTACAGCGAGGCGCCGAAACACACTTCCCCCGAGCGAACAAGTGTGTTTCGGGTCCTCGCCTTTGCAAAGGCTGTGCGCTTACGTCCAGGTTCACCGAGAAATTTCACTTTGATGCTCTGTGCCGCCAGACCCTCGCTCTCCAAATCTGGGACCGGGCACTTTATGGCTCCGTGGTCGAACTGCCAGGCTTAGTGAGTATAGCGGAGGCTACGGTACTACCCGTATAGACCATAAACTTCTTCCCAAACTAGATGCGCCATATCGCGGTAAAATTCCACGCAGTGGACTCTTTGAACTAGGTGGCCACTCAGTTTCCCGTTTGATTGAACAGCTTCAGTTTATGCTATCACGTCGTGACCGAATGCGCTGCTTGCGCTTTCAGTTATCTGACTTGTCAAGAAATTTACAATACTCCTATTAGCGGGCGATACAAAACAAAGACCGGGGCACTTTTCTTGGTTCCCGAAGCACCGGATATTGTGCGTGCATATGCAAACGTAGTAAGACGTGGCTTAATCACCTGACCTCACGAGTGCATCTTTGAGCTCAGTTTCAATAATCCTGTCTAGTACCAGTGAACTACAACTGAAATTTGGTCACCTTGAGCCCTACAGGTATTTTGTTTGCCAAACGTCCGCTTCTTGTTACTTCACTGCTGGCGGAAAACAAGCCGCATCATCACAGGAGTATGAAAGTTGAGCCCAGTGTTTGCGCATAAACGTTTAAGGAAACGCAATAAACATCGATCTCACTACTGTACAAAAGTGACTATGATATCTTCGTCTTGTCATCATATATATCCCATTGAAATTTTATGCTGAGAGGAGATGAAGTTTTCGCAAGCGCTGAGATCGGCTATCTACGACGTTGGCCCTAACAAGCGTCCCCTACTCCTCGCTAAGCCTTTTTGGACTGAAAGGTGCGCTTGAAATTATCTCAGCATACTCAGTCAGGAAGAAAGCAAGCACATTAACAAAATATTATGGCCATTAGCAGCCGTCCAGATGCGCTTTGAATAATTTCGTTCGTTTGGCGCACTGCATGAGTGTTTACGCCCGTCCGGCGCCCGTCCGGCGAACGGTGCGACATTCTTCACACAAGTGCTCGACTTTTGCTTTCTTAAAATGTTCTGTATGTGCAAGTGTGCCTATATGATTGCAGGATAACTTTATGCGCATACCCGATATTGAATTAATGGATTGCAAGCGGATGGGGACTCCACTTCGTGCAGTGCTGCCGGTCAGTACAGATGAAAGATAAGAAGTGTGTTCGATTTAGCTTTTCAATAGCATCTTCGAGTTTTACCTCGCTACTCAGGCGTATTAAGAAAAACAGTAATTTTAAGAAGTTATATTTCGTCATTGGAAGCACAAAACAAACAAACTTCCTGACCAGCAACACTAATGTAAAGGTGGGAGCTCGATGTATGCGTACTTATTGGTTCTTGCAGCCTTTTGACTCGTTCACAAGCAAGGTCCCCGAGCTTCGCAGCGTCGAGATTCCCAGCGCTGAGTCGTTCACATACCTCGAAACGCAAACAGAACGGCTTGAGTACAAAAATTCAACAAGCATGTGTCAATACAAACGAGTATACGTATGGTTCGGGGTTCTGCTAGAACTTCGAGGTCTGGCCATCTAGGTTATTTAAGAAACCAAAACTGACGCTCTCGGTAACAGAAAATATGATATAACGGCAGTTAATAGTCCACACTTTGTGTGTGATCTCTTTCCGTCGTATCGATCGAAACCGAAACCATGCCACTCTCCTTCCTGGCCAACTGGTTCCCAGAGTGCAACGCGCAGAATGTTGCATGCAGGGATTAATGTAAGTAGTCTATTGCAAGCATGGCGCCCTCTACTGGTGCCCGTGAACGTAATCACGTGCAGCTTCCGCGAGAACATAGATTTGGCCAGCTTGAAATTTCGTGGGCTTACTCCGCACGAGCAGGGCTATGACGGTGACCAGTGGCCCTGCTTGCAATCATCTATACTCGGTGTCCTTTATTTCGGTCCATGTTATCGAGGCTTGCATATAAAGCATATTGCTGCCGCAGTGCCGAAAGGCGTCTACTCAGCACGAGAGTGTAGGCGAAAGTGACGGAACGCGAAGCAACATGTTATCGCAGAAATGAGGGGCTGCAGCGCTACGGAAGCTGGGCTAGCCTCGAGAACGCAGTATAAAATAGTTAGCGATTTTCCTTACGTGCTTGTGGACTTCTTCCACGGCCTCGTCTTTAGGGTGTTAGCCGCTGTGGAAATTTCATTCGCACGGGAACGCAGCTGGGCGAACCTAACGAGACTGAATTTTGTTGGAGCCACTTTGTGTCATTGATTTCGCAGAGGTTGCCAAGAGCGTATATTAGAGTGTGATGTGCGGCGCGGTCCTACACGTGCATGCACCGACGAAACGCAGCTCTGGATAAACACGTGCCCTGAGTGCACAGACGAGGCGCACCAGGAGCGGCCGATGCAAACACGGCATCTGATATCAAAGCTGAATAAACCCGCGTTCACGCGAAGCTGAATCAGAAATACGCGCTGCCATCAAAAAAAATATATAATCAGTTTTTTTAAGGCATAAGACTGTTTTTTAAGACAGTAGAACTACCGGATGCGTTTAGTGCCCAGAGTAGTGCCACATCTTCTCAGGTGCCAGACCTGTGTGCGCCCGTTGAGCGTGTGCTGTGTGCGTGCGCTTGCGAGATTTATTTTATACTGTCATTGTTTTGCCCTTCACCGATAATAACTTCTTTAGTAGAATGCCTCTGCCCATTACCGCGTTTGAATAGCAACACTACATTGACGAGGCTGTGAAGTTTGGTTTGAGATGGAGCGCCAACTTATTCGGAATTCTAGAAAGGTCAGCGGTAGCAATTATTGGACTTGATCTCGACCACGAAAGACTGAGCGCCCTGCCGAAGTGACAAAAATAGTACAAACTGTGTCATACGTTTTTGTTTGCTTTGTTTTTATTCAAATTACATTTCTGGTATGCGGAACAGCTGGAGCTAGAACTTTCAACCGTCATCTTCATGATGCAACATTTCCTCTCTTTTTTTTCTGGTAGCTACAACTTTTTGGAGAAATCCAGGAAAGTACGTATTTGCGACCAACAAAATAATGATCATCCCTCTCAGAAGTTTTCTTTTTCAATCGCAAGCAGTGAACAGAAACGATATCCATGTCATCAGAAATCTCATCGCGTAGGAAAGACAATTGATGTTAAATGACTTTAGATCGTAATTTGAGTTCATATGTAAAACAAAAGTACAGGCGACGTATCTTGTTGCTTGCTTTATAACTTATATATGAGACCTTGTAATTTTATATGCGTGCCAAGAGCCGGAGCATTTTGACCGGCACACCCACAGACACAGATAAACAAACGCAAAATAAACGGATCTTTAAGTGCTCTTTTCTTCATCCTGAATTTTGTCTCTCATGGGATGCGAACAATGGTATCTTGCCAGTGCTCTGGTTATCTTGTTAACGCCTTATAGGAATATCATTGTAAATAAAAATTGACGTTCAAGCAATAATACCTGTCCATACCACGTTCATATTAGTTTTCGTTTTTTTCGATTATCTTTTATGAAGATATTGATTTAAAATGTTTTAGCTTATATGGTCAAAAGTTTCTACAGGATAAGTGTTGCATGTTGAAAAAAAGCAGAACACCAATATACGGGTATGTAATAGCCGCACATATCTCATCTCCCCTTTAGCTTCCGTTAACTATATGTGAATAAAAAACAACTCCCATCAAATACGTACAAAAAAGTATTCCAAAAAGGAAAATACACACTTTTAGACGGCAAACTGCGGAACAGAATTTTCGAGGATACGATTTCGGCGCGTGTTCGCATGCAACGATGCGTTGTTTACACTGACCGTAAGGCGCAGGTAAAGTTATGTTGTCGTATTTATTTGTTGATCTTCACTAAAGTGTGAGGGTCATTGTACGGAAAGCGAGGACTAAACAGATAAATTTATTTTGCAATGTAACTCAACAATAATCACAATCTAGGCTCAACAAAAACTTCTCCCTCTCAATTATTGTACTAATTGCATATGTCACTAGTCTAATCATTTATTTATTGATTTAGTGCTTCCCCGTTCACGCGAACGTACTGGCCGAGGACACAAGAGATTTCCAAACGTTGCCTTCTTCTCCCATCATTTTTGCGTCGCCTCGATCACTCGAGCCGATTGGAAGTTGGAAGAGGCAGGGAGGAAAAGCCCGAAACAAAACCTCCGGGGAGGCCTAGCCTGACAGCTGACGTTCCCCTCTGGAGGGTCTTTCAGCGAGAGGCGGCCGACGGTCAGGGTGAGGCTTCCCAGGAGCTTCCTTGGCGAGTGCTTCACTTGAAGGGAACTGAATAACTCGGGTTGGGCGAGCTCAACCGCGCCTTTCACGCTGCTCTTCAGCGACGCTTTATGAAACACATCGACGCGACTCTTCCTTAGGTTTGTGCGATTCGAGCTCGCGCCTGTGCTTCGATCGCACCATATATGAGTACACCTTTATGTCGAATCACCCGAAACACCAAGAATAATGTTGAAAACGTTGTTACGCGCGATGCCGAGCGCACGTAAATAGGGCCGATTGTTCTAGGTTTTTGCTCTAGAACAGCTACTGCTGCAGAAAGGTCCCTGAATAGACTCTAACCGATTTCTTCAATGTGCAATACGTTTCGAAGCAGGCTCGGCTCCTTCTTCACGGGTGACTGTATGTGGGCCCAAAGGTAGCAATCTGTTGTTGAATTACATATCGAGCATATTTACAAACTTACCTTACCAGGCGGAGTTCCGCAGCAATGTTGACATTGTAAGACATTATACGTTGACTACGGCCCAGATGTAGTCCAACTTGCCAAACGATATGCAACACAACGACAGATTGCTACCTCTGGGCCCACATACAGTCACCCATGAACTAGGAGCCGAGCCGGCATCGAGACGTCGGGCACATTGAAGAAATTGGTTAGAGTCTACAAAGTACCCTTTCTTATTACTTACCGAACCAGGCGAAGTTCCGCCGAAATGTTTTCATTTAAGCTCGTGCTGCAGACGCCGGTGGTCCAGCGCATGTAACTATACTCGCAGCATGCCCCTTGGTGCTGGCGTAATTTAGATAACAGTCCATTGTTAAGAGGAGTGTCGGCTGCGATCAGTAAGTTCCCCTGACGTGCCCACTAACCCGTGCTATTTAGGACGAAAGTCTCGTCTCCACATGTACAGAACCCCACGCAGTTAGCACAAACAAGCGATCACGCGATCACCTATCTTGCCATGTTTCTGTCAGAAGTGAAATGCAATGTATTACAAACTACAACTGGGATGCAGTGTGCTAAACCGGGTCAGACTTAAAGGTTCTCTGATGACGTTTCTCAGGTAGCCTAAATATGGCGATAACTCGTTCTGCGGGCTCTAAGCATCCTATAAATCCATAAATATTAACGAGTGCCCGGCCGATTCGCCCATTAAAAAAACAATCAAAGATAAAAACATTTAACAGGTTTACAAGTCTCCGTAATGCCGAATTAGAGCCCAGCTTCTGAGGAGGAGGATGGAATTGTACGGAGGGGAGGGAAGGTTACGAAATGGACTTTACCGGGAAGTTGTGGGACAATTTCTCGGTCAATTCCCCCGCCAAATTTAGCGGAGACATTTCGCCGCTGAATTTGGCTAAAATTGTCCTGCTAAGTTTAGCGGGGAAATTTCCCCGATAAATTTGGCGGAAAAATTTGGCCTCTAAATTTCCCGGAAAACGTTCCCCGCCAAACCTAGAAGGGAAATTTTCCGCTAAATTTAGCGGAAAACTTTTGCGCGAAATTTAGGCGCCGTGTGACCTCAGCAGGCCAACGTCACAGGTGACGTGACTCGTGACCCTCGTGACGTCACACGTGACGTCACGTGTGGCGTCATTATGGCAGATGTCCCATAATGCAACGCGCTGTTATTCCGACGGCGACGGCGACGCCGCTGAAGCCGGACACGGACGCCTAAGAGCTGCGCCCTAAAACACCGAGGTCATTTCCGGCGATGGGAGGAGCATTGTGTCGACAGCCTGAACGACATGTCGACCAGTGCAAACGGGACATTTCGTTGAGATTGCGAAGGCTCTTATTACAAAATCTGTATGCTTTCGTAGATGACAAAAGCGAAAAAGAGTAGTCGAAATGCTAATTTTTTCGCGGAATACTGCAATGATTGTCCCAAAAACAACGCACTAAATCGAATTTTTCTTTTTTTTTCGGGAGTAATGTTTTTGGTTGTCAGCTCTCGAGCGCGCGCTCGCTGGGTTGAATCGCAAGCCGGGCTGTGTGGGCAACGAGCCGTGCGCATTCGATACATCACTCGGCAATTCCACCGGTCAGAGGCGCGAGGATCCTTCGCGAGGATCCCCGGTTTAGGAACATAATCCTCCCATCGCCGGAGATGACCTCGGTGTGTTGCGATCTTTGACTGCTTTTTTTACAGAGAAATCAGCGGAGTGTCGTCATAATTTAGGGATTTCTGGGATGTTTAGAGCCAGCGGATTGCGTCATCGCCATAGGACAATCTGATCAACCCGGGGAGCACGGAATGTGTTGTGAGTCCATAATGCCTGCGGTACGATTTGTAGTGCTTGACTACGGAGGGTTTTGGGTGGATTCGGACACTCTGCACTCACGACAGGCTCTGCCGCACTCCGGACTTACCAGAATAGTTCGAATATTGAATTAAAAATAAATGTTGCAATGAGAAGTGAGATTCGGGGCAACTTGAAATTTGTGAGTGGCGTGAACAATGACATATTCCGATAGCTTTTTGCTGGAAAAATGCCTGACTTCCTAAAAACATTCTTGGTAAAAAACAGAACGACCTCGGACGAATGTAAGAAACTCAAACGATTCCGATTCAGTCCAAGACAGCGGTACTACATCGCCAGTGCCATTAACGCCCGGAAGATCGACGGGTACCCTGAGCAAAAACATCTGCCTGTCTTTGTAAGGGCGTTTCCTGACCTTCGAAGTTTTTTTTTGTGTTTTTTTCCGCGCTTTATTGGATATTTTTCTTTAAAATAAAAACGCTGGTTTCCTTCTCTCTTCCTTCGGATTCCCTCCTCCGGTCTTTTGTGCGTCAAAGTTTGGCAGAAAGGGTCTCTCCCCGTAGCTGCGGCCGAGACCGACGCTTCCTTCCCGATCAGACCCCACATGAAAGGTTCGAGAATCAGAGTCGGGAAAACGGGGCACGTGACTCGCATCCTTCCCGGCATCTCCGTTTTCTTGGGCGACTTTCTCCCCCCGGAAACCTGGATGTGGGTGACAGGAAAGGGGACCAATCAATAAATCAATCACGGAACTCCCCGCACCTCCTCATCCTCCTCCTCGAGAGCGTCTCTCTCTCTCTCTCTCTCTCGCCCTTTCCCACATGCTGGCAGTTCTAGCAAAGTTAAATAAATGCCACTTCGTTCTCATTCCCGTATCTCTTTCTTTTTTCTCTCTCTTTTACGACGCCTGGTTCCATTTATTTTTATTGGGTTTAGGAATGCCTTTCACTTTACATAGAATAGCGAAGGTTTCCAAAAGTTTCCTCAGAACAGATAAGAGCTATTTTGTTTTGTTTTTATTTGTAAATTATACTTGGTCCATTTCATTGCCGGCTTCGATTGAATCGAGCGCATACTGGTAGTCACGTATAGTTAATATTAGCCTAGTTAATATGGACACCCCAATGTTTGAACAAACTTTTGCGAAACTAATTTGTTCCCCGTTTATATAGAAAGCCGCAGTCCAGACTATGAACAAAGCGAGAGTGCGGCCGTAAGGAGCAACACATTTGGCACGCCTTGCAAAATTCAAATTCCAAACCTACATACCTGAAACTGGGAACGCGAATGTCGTTTCGCGAAAGGTTTTATGCCTATCTTTTAGTGCTCAACTCGGCTCGTGAAATTTAAATTATTGAACAAAAACGGGAGCCGTGCTTATATCCTCCGGCTTGCTCTTCGTGTGCATACCGTTTTTGCAAGCTCGCTTCAAGGCTGGAGTGGTGAACGCAAAAGCGCTGAGAACGTCGTAGGAGACGCTGGACACGAGCAAGAAAACCGCGATAAATAATGAGTTTAAAGTTATACCGGGTGTCAGCGAGAAATTCGAACAATCTCTTTCGCACCGCAAAAATAAACTTGACTTCGCGGAGAGCTCGAACTCCGTCAGATTGTAGCTCCAGCCGTTCGAGCAAGATGCTGAAGTTTCAGCGCCAACCGTTCTCTTATTTATAACTTATAAGCAATTTTTTGAAACATTGAATGAAAAGATGGCGGCCGACGGAGCCTTCGAATACTTGGCGCTCTATGGCGCCAGAAATCGAAAACGGGCAAAAATGGGGCCCATTTTCCTATAAAAAATTTCAAAAACTCACTTATAACTTTTGAAGAAAATAACGGCTGGTGCTGGAAACTTGGCCTCTTTCCCGAACGGCTGGGGCTACGTTCTGAAGGAGTTTGAGCACTCTGCTAAGTCTAGTTTATGTTTGCGGTACGAAAGACAAGGTTCACATATCTCGCAGACACCCGATATAGAGAACGGGGCGTCGACCAATGTATTTAACGCGGTTAATCGCAACCCTATATTCGATTCTTCAGGCTAAATTGTTACCTAAGGTCTGCCATCTGTACAGGTGTACTCCTTGACGTCTGCGTGGTGAAAGCGTTTAATATTTCTTTGTTTCTTTAGGATAGTCAAATTTTTACCAACTAACCGGTTAAAAAATAATCGCGATGAAAGCATTCTTTGATTAATCGGTAGGTAGATCGATGAATTACCCAGCCCCAGATGGATAAGAACGATCACGTAGTTTCAGTTCAGATTTAGTCAAAATAAAGATACGATTTAAATTGGAAACTTTATGAGCGCCAGAAAAGAATCCTAAATCACTCATTTTAAGGAGAGCGCGTGAAATGTGCGGTGATGCACCTGACGTCACCACTCGCGCAGAAAACACAATGCCTGCGATGCAAAAACAAAACAACAAAAAACGCTGATGGTACGCTCATCATTCCAGTTTTCTCTTCGCCTGCCTTCTGCCGGCTGCACGAAATTTAGTGTACCACCACGCTACTCATGTGCTTCGAGTCGTTTTAAAATTGGCAAATTTAACACTTTGCAAAGATGATCAGGAATTTTCTAATTGGAACAATATGTCAATTTGCACACATCAAAACGTGTTTTTTGTTTTTTGTCAGTTTTACGTAGTTTTTTTTTTTTTTGCTACTCTACCTGTTTTTCATGGTCCTTGACTCCCGCCGATGCTGGCAGTTTGTTCCCGAAGTACGATTTTTGATGTTTATGCATCTAGTTTTATAATGTTTTAGAAATCTTTGCAGAAACACAAGGTGTATTCGTGTTCGCATACATAATCTAAATGCAATTTTCATTGAAGTGGCTACAAGATATAACTTCTTCGTCAAACTTCCCTTCGAAGACTCGCCCTATTACCAGTTGACCTATTCGAAAAGCTGTCCTTTGGTGAGTTGCCCTTCAACCGGTTGGCTTTCGACGAGTTGTTTGTGTTGTTTTCAGATGTTTATTGCGTTCCCCTAAGAAGGCAATCGACAAAAAATATAAGTGACTAGATTATCTTTGAGTCCCTGTTACTTCTGAATGACTCCGAATAGTGAGATTCACAAATATCACAAGAACCTAATAATTTAATCGTTTTTATTGTGTGATAGAGGGCTGGTTTCAAATCAATTTCCAATTTATAGTCTGCAAAAATCAACAATTTGCATTCGACAAAACCTTTATAAAAATATGTATCTACTCTCTATATAATTTCTATGGAAAGTCGTGTATAGAGGCTATAAATATTTTAGCAAAATGTGTCCAGTTCTCTATCCACTGTTTATAGCTTTTTGGCCGCTTTTGTTACTGTGTATAAATTAGATACAAATTTGCTTCGAAATTTTTTAGAAAATATATAGAGATTTTAACTACATTACTATCACCTTTCTAACAACAATATATCAGTTTTCTTGCAAACAGAAATATGAATATTAATCTCGGGTTTGTCACGATATATTTATGAAAACATGCACTCGCCACTTGAAGTGTGCCCAGGCGGAGACATCATGACTACACATGCCACGGAGCACTCATAACACTAGTATTTCAGTAGTGTTGACTGCTTCACCGCTATATACGTGCACCTTTTACTTGAAAGACAATCACTTCATCAAGGACCATCCAAGAATATAAAAAGATTGCAGGTGCATTGATTTTTTCCGGACATAATTTATGGTATATGTCTTTTTAAGGGTTGTTGAACTGCATGTATAAATACTAATAATTTTAAAAGGCTCTGTTTCTTTGACGCAGAAAAACGCAGTAAAAAGAAAAAAGAAAAAAGCCTCCGCAAGGAGTTTTTAACTGGGTGTGATGTCGCTTCTCCACACTGCAAGGTATTATTCTATCGATTGTAGTCTATAGAAACTATACAGAGTTTTGGTGACAGAAAATATATTAAAACGTGGTGATAAAAATTCCATACCATTTCTATCGTCTGTACTTTATGGACGTTTTTTCGTTTCCTTTCGTTCACAGTCACGTTAGTTCCATATCTTGTAGGCGGGTTGACTAAATAATAAGACATTTGAATCCGGAATAGGCGAGAAATTATAGTTGAGGCAAAGCAAGAATATGTGACAATCACTCATTTTTCGTGAACACTTTCCAGTGGCGTGGTGAGATTAAAACGATGTTTTAACGTATACCAGAAGTAGCGACATTCAATATAGCTGCACCCTGGTGAAGAAAGTGTGTAGATTTCGGTTGAAAGAAAGTCTATAGAAAGTCTATTCAAACTTTTTGATACGATGTAACTGAATAGGAAGTCAAAAGAGTCGATATAATGTGGATAGAAATTTTATAGACTGCCTCAAAAATGTTTGTAAAGGAAGGCACGTTAATATGTTTTATTCCTTTAAAGCCCATGCGGACATTTATACACACAAAATCAATAACTGTTTCTCCACAGGAACAAGGCTAATTTCTAACAATTTAAAAAAATGCAATAGAAAAGAGTGTTAACTAGTACCAGACACTCTCCCACGCCATAAACCAAAAAAAACACAATTTACCCAAAGTAAATAAAGTACAAGTAAAATAATATTTTACTGACTCCTAAACAAATACTACAGAAGACATGTGTTAACACGCAGTTTTTCTTGTCAGAATATTAACGGGTAAGTTGTAAAAACGCGCTCCGAGCAACGAGTAATACCATTGCGTCCCGTGAATACTCCATCCCCTATGTTGCACTGAAGCAACGTAAATTGCCGAAGGTAAAGGAAGCCCCGACACCCGAGAAAGTCTTGGGCAATGGTCTTGCACGTGGACCTCCACTCTATTTAGAAGCATGTAAAAGCGGAGCACAAGCTAATCTCCCAAAGTGCGACAAGTATAGCCGCTGACCGATTCAGAACTGCAAGGTGTGTTTTTCGTACGCCCGGCCCCAGCACCCGCTGTATGCCTTCCGCCGTGCTTCGAGACAGCGAAGCGTTGTTGAAGGCAGGAAGCTTAAACTGAAGCTGGGACAACCGAAGCTCCTCCCTACCGTTCTTATTTTCAAAAGACGTGATTTGGTTGACAACGTTCACGCCCATCCCACTCACTTGAACTTTTTTTGAACAAGTTGCTCTACTTGAGCAACTTCCCAGCGATAACCTCACGTCAATCTCTGATCCCAAATGTACTTATTGGTTTAATTATTTTTCTCGCAATGCTGACAACCTTTTGGTCAACGCAGGAGAGGGTAAACAGTTGTAAAAGCAACAAAGCAAAAACTATACGCACTCATCGGGTTTATTAAACTTGTACAGTCAGAGTGATCACTTCTGCACAATGTGCGACCTATTCTGCAGACATGGACATATTAACTAAGCAAACACTGTCGCAATCTTGGCTCCAGTGACTTCATATCGGTGCAGCCGGCGGTTTTAATGGGTAGAGTGTTGCAATCTAATTGTTTTCTACCTATAATTGGTATTTAAAAATATTGTTTTTGTAACAATAAAGGGGGATTCTCGTAACCTTGCGCGCCCTTTGAGAACGTGAAGACGTGAGAACGAAGCAATGCAACATTAGTTTTGTTTGAAAGTTCTTCACTGTTGGTGTCCACTTGCGTGATCCGCAGTATAGGGTGGTTAAGAAACGTTCAGAACGTTGTACTTATCGTAGGTGATCTACTCAAGATACTGTATTTAAGACAATTTCGGCGTGTGTGTCAGCATCTAGCGGAGACATCTGAACTAATGTACTTTGTAGTGTATTTTAATACTGGGTCATCTACGTTTTGTCTGAAACGCACTTTCAAACCTTGGAAAGACTGTCAGCCGAATTATTTCTGTCTCGTGGCTTCGGGCTGCAAGCCCGAGGCCACAAATGTTTCTGCAGTTTCACGCCCATCTGAGAATTTTTATTATATTCTAGGTCACGTGACTGTGCACGGGTCTTGCTAGAACACAATAAATAAGAGAACAACATAAAAAGAAAATAAGAAACGGGTTGTTTTTTGTTTCTCCTCGCCTTCCTGGTTCGTATATAATAAGGCACTCCATGTGATTGTATAATACAGTATTTCGTTCATTCATACAATTAATGGGTTTGTTTTTTGTTCTTATGAACGACTGATACCTTTCGTTCCAGCTACCATTCGTTCAGTAATCCGACGCCGCATCCGTGAATTATGTGTCTGTCTTTAATGCATCGGCGCTTGTGCTCTCGCTTTCAAGTCGTCTTAGGGATAACATAAGAGACCCTGTGTCTTTTTGGTGGCCATTGTTTTGAGGAGCCTCGCGCGGCGAAACCTTTCACGGCGGGTTTTCGGGCCTAAGGCTGAGCGTGTTTGAGCTCCCGGTCCCGGTCTCGAGGTGCGCGAAAGAGGGTCGCCGTTGCCACGGCAACGCAGTGACGCTCCCGGGACGTGTCCTCCGCAGCCCCGAGGGAACGGTCCCGCGAACAACCCATAGTGCGTTCACCCCCGAGCTGACGCGACGGAGGAAGCCACCAGCTGCTTGGGCCAGTCATACGTCGACCTTTCTCCACTTCATTACGCCGTCGCAGTGTTGTGCCATAGTTGGCCATAGCCTTCTAGATAAGAAGGCCGCAGCGCTGAAAGGTTCCACGTCACCCTAGGGAGGCGAACGCGGGGCGCTGATTGGACACAAGTGATACATTTTCGTTTTGCTGGGACTCCTGTCCTCACTGTTTGTTGAGGAGTCTTAGCCGAGCTCTGACGTCACACTCGCGTCCAATCCGTGTCCCGGGTTCGGCTCCCTAGGGAGACGTGGAAAATTCAGCACTGCGGCTGTTTTATCCATTTGCGGTTGGTTGCCCCCGTTACCAAAACGTCTGACTAGTTTGTTGCTGCTGACGAAAGTCGGGAAGCGCGGAATCTGCTGAGCACAAGCGGTAGGCTTTACAGCGGTCCTGGGTGGTTTGCCGCGTTGCTAGGGAAGTGAGCTCGCTGTCTCCTGCCGTTGCCTCCGCTGCTTTATAACGTTGGCGGTATGCTCGCATACCATAGGCGGCAGTCTGGCTCAGAGCCATGGCGGTGCACTGAATCGAGATGAGCCGGTCGGAGCTGGTGGCGGGACGAGCTGGCTTCGCCTCATATGGCTGTGGTGTGATATGGAATGCAGAATGACGTCGAATGAGGCGATTAAATAATAAGACATGACGTATAATGACTTTATATACCAACTAATAGATATACTAGTTTATCCGCTCTACCTAGCTCAGTCGGTGTCGTATCTGGCTGGAAACCGCTTGATCCCAGGTTCGATCCCCGTCAGGAGTATCCCTTCAAGGCCCGGGGGAGCCTATAGGCTTCATGTAGTCTTAGTATACATTCAGCCCTCGAAGGTGACAATCAAACATAATGGTAGAGCTCAGTGTTGTACGGAACGGCGTTCCAAGGAACTGCGTTCCTGGAACGCGTTCTTTTTAGGAGGAACGAAGGAACGCCGCCGTTCCATTTTGCATCGCTGGAACTGGAACGGGAACTCGTTACATTTTTACT
Organism: Ixodes ricinus; assembly: GCA_037355805.1. Taxonomy (NCBI): domain Eukaryota; kingdom Metazoa; phylum Arthropoda; class Arachnida; order Ixodida; family Ixodidae; genus Ixodes; species Ixodes ricinus. Next base: position 27,756 of record JAZHYW010046914.1, read on the forward strand.
GAAACGGAAAAAGGAACGGTGTTCCTTTTTTTCATCCTGAGGGGTAATTTTTATTTTATTTCTATGAGGAACATTCTAAAAGTACAAAAAAATATCTTTACTAAAAGCAGGACCTCGTTTTTTGTTGTTCTTTTGGGGTATCTTATCTTAGGCTTTATTGTGTGTGGTCCTCGCTTGGTAACAGTCGGGTGCAGGAGAGCTAGTGGACATGATACTTATTTTCAGTGCCCGAGACTGCGGTACAAAAAGCAAAACGTTTAGTCGAAGGGAAAAGACACAGGAAGAGAGAAGTTTAAAAATCAGCTACTTTGTTTGCTTTCAAGAATCCTCATACACCCAGCACTCTAAGACCGACTACTGCCATCACTAAACTTCCACAAAAAGACCTACAGTTACAACAAGATAGCAGGTTAGAAGAGATCGAACGCGCCCTTGTATTCCTAACATTGGTCGCTTAAAAGATACACAAAAATTAACCTTTAGTCCTTCACCCCTTTGTCCCCCCTTTCAAACTGATCAACGAATAAAACCTTCACGAAGAAGAACCTGAAGTTTTCAAGACAGACTTCCCAAAAGCCCTACCCTCTCCTTTACTAGCTTGTCTTGCGGATAGCAACATCGAAAAGCAACTTTTGTTAAGTTCGAACAAGGAAAATTTTAAAATGGAAACATGCGGGGTTGTTTTAAAACACTCGTGCGATCTGGGGTAACAGTACATTTGGCTCGTCTGAACCGTCCACCACAAATGTGAATATGGTTAAAAGCTGAGATTTTTTTAACTTGGGTATATGAACAAATGACACCCTGCTTCCGCTTGTGTTTTTCTCCTGGTGCTTTTCCATCACGTGCTTTTCGAACTCGTGTGTTCTCATTCGATAAGATAGAAAAAGAAAAGAAAAACTTTGCTCGATCTGACTAAATACGGTAATCAGAAAAATGCAAACGTAACGTATATGTAATGGTACGTTCCATTTTTTTAACTGTTACGGGAACGAGTTGCTTTCTCACAGACCGAACTTGTAACGGGAACGCGTTCCAAAATTAAAGGAACGAGGAACGAGCTTTCGTTCCTTCTTTTGAGTGAACATGTACAAGATTGCTAGAGCTTCACTCTTTTTGAACCTGAATATGATTGTAGTGCTAGCGGCGGGGGCCACCTTCTGACGTTGCCCTTGGCGCAGTGATCGAGATCAGGTGAAATTGTTTGTAGTCTCACTTATTGTCACCCCTTGGAAAATGTACTGAATATCAAAGCAAGTAAACTTGCATTGTCTTTTTTATAGTGCAGACCATATCCTAAATGTAAGGTGCCGGAAAAAACAGTCGCTCAAACATTTTGCTTCACGTGCTAAAACAAAGTAAACACGTTTTCGGTTTATTTTGCAGAATGCGGAGGCAGACAATCACAGCAAAAAATGAAAAGAACCCAGCGAATGATAACTCCATATATCTATAAAAAGAAAAGTGATTTGCGTGAAAGCAATGAGAGTGAAAGGTTGTGCTCATTTCTTCTTCCCGTATCACATTTTGTTTTCAGTTCTAATGAGGGTATTTTGAGCTTCATCATTGCTGGGATGCTTCTATGGTTCGCGATGATTGGATGTCATAATGGTTTGCAGGGAACTAAACGGAGACACTTTTTTGGGGTGTACTGCCGTTGACTAGAACACTTCTTTCCTGAATGACATGGTTACTTATGATGCTAAATAATTAAAATCAACCACCACGAGCGATCACGTTTTTGGAACTTATGAAGTATAGCTGTGTTTCAATACTCACGCTTTTGAATATTATTATTGTAACGTTATGAAAAATAAGACGTGCTTGTCCCCATCTTAATCCCCCTTTTCTTCATTTTATTGACCTCATATTTCCACGGCTTGCGAATCCACTCTTCCCTAGGCTGATATTTATATACGTTGGACATACGTGCAATCTTACCACAGCGTCTTTAGAGATTCCTGTCGCAATTCAAGTTCCGCGACTTGGTAAGGCCATCAGATGCTAGCAGGCTCTTCGGAGCCAAGACAAAGTCACCCCTCTGCAGCCTAGGAGAAGCTTGCTCTTCCGTCGCTTGTCAAGATGTGTCATCAACCGGCGCACAATTTTTTCTTGTTGAGCTTCAATCTTTTTGTATTCATTGATATCAACCTGCGCATTATTCTCGAGTAGTGCCATCCTGCAGCAATGTAGTTTCCCCTGAGGTAAAGAGAGATGACTATATCTAAACGCTGCCGTATCTGATCGATTAGGATGTGCTACCGCAGCCTCGAGAGAACATGTTCGAGGTACATGATCATATAGGTACATTGTTTTATGACACTGACGGCGCGCTCCGCCAGGACATTACCTGAAGGGTTTTAGGGTAGTGCTTGGAGCCTTATAGTTGTTTGATGTCCTTCTTCCCTTTCTTTCCCTTTGTGTCTACGAAAAGCTTGTGTATTGTCCAAACTGACCTGCCTCACGTGGCGATATTCTTCTCGGTTCTGTAAACCAATCACGCTGCAAACTCACCCTCTGCCTGCTTTTGCTGCATTCATTACTTTGTATTTGTCAATGCACAGTAGAAAGGCTTGAGTTTTAGTCAATTTTTAACTTGTTTAGTATCTCTTTCAAATCAAGGTGAAGAGCCTCCAAAGATGTCTTTTAGTATAATCCGTAGAATCCCTTCCTAGCGTGATTCATCTATTTCGCGCCCTTGTTTTGTCTAAGCTTGAGCTCTGCTCAGTCGTATGGAACACCATTGGATCGACTCAATCATTTATTCTAGAAAAAGTGCAGCGTCGTCTCGTGCGTTTTGTTTACAATAGACTGGTTGGGAGGCGCATTTATTTTGATTATGAATGCTTGCTTCATCTGCTCGACATGGTACGTTTGCACAAAAGAAGATTAACGTGAGATATAACTTCTTTTTTCTATAACATAGTGACCGCTACAGTTGATGCACCTTTGCTTTTAAGTGCGATTTCTTTCACTGTTTCTCAGAAGCGTATAAAATTTTCATTTCTTTTCTACACACAGAAAGTTGGCGTCCAGTGCCCAATGACACACCTTCAGCTCCTCTATAATCGCGATAGGAGTGATTTAGAATTGTTTTCACCCCTTTTAAATTTTAGAAGAGCCGCTTGACAAACATCTGTGCTCTGTTGTTCACCGTAGTTTTCTTTATTTCCTTTTATATTGTCTAAATCACGTATTGCCTGTTTGTTTGTCTGTATCTGTTCTTTTATTGTTTGTAATATGTGCGCACTAATAAGGTCTCGAGCTGTTTGTAGACAAATTAAACAGAATAAATAAATAAATATATAAATAAATAAATAAGCTATATTAGGTCAACTCTCTACGTTTGGTACTTATCGGAGTACTTAAATAGCGTGATGTATCGATCCTGTTACCTTTCAGATGTTGCCAGGTGAAGCGTTTTTTTTTTCAATCTTTTTTTCAAATGTTTTTTTTTGTACTTGTTTTGTGCCGTTGTACTTTTTTTATCAGGCACTCGTTGCATGCAATATAAATGTTAGATACAAAATATCTCGTCATTAATTTCGTGGAAGAGCAGAGATGAGGTTACTCGCTATATTTCTGATTATTTTTTGTCACTGACAGTACGTCTTGTAAATATGTATAAACTCATCGGTTATGACAAGGCCTTAATTAATTTAGAGCAATACTGCGTTCCCCGTTCAAATATGTATTCGCTGATATCTGATGAAATAGGAAATCCGCTTAGTTCATTTAACCCTACCGCAATTATTTTTGGATGATTACTTTGTCTAAAGCACTTGCTATGACTGGGGTACCGTGTTTTCCGGAATTCTTTTTCTTACATTTCGGTTGTTGTTGTTGTTGTTGTTGTTGTTGTTGTTGTTGTTTTAAGCGGGGAGGGGGAGGGGTTTTTGTTTGCATAAAGTTATTATTTTTCGCTGTCAAACTTTGGTTGTTGAAAAACAAAAATCTGAGTTTGTCGGGGCTCAGGTTGAGGAAAACACACACGGGAGTTGGATCTCCAACCTCCAGGAAACATGCGCAAAACCCGAATAATTAGAAAACTTCTCTGTATTTATAAGAGAAGGAATCAAGCTGAGGGTGTAGTTGCCTGAGAAAAAATCAACCTCGTGACCAAATTAGTGGGGCTGTATTCCCGGCTCAACACTAAATAAAGATGAAGATTAAGCTTTTTTTTCGTTAATATCGGGGTTTTCTTTTGCAAAGATAGATTTAATTATTTTTCGTATCGTTATTTAGAATACGGTTTTGGGGTTATTCCTTAGAGTTGTGGGTATTTACCATAAACACGAACATTTCTAGACAGCACCGAGACGTGTCAGACATTACTTGCGAAAGAATAATGAAGGAATTAAAGAAGGACAGGCTCATGGCGAGTTTCGCTATGGACACATGGTGCCAAAGAAACACACGCCAAGGTCGCTTGCTTCTTAGTTCGTAATTTGTTCATCGATGTTCTAACAGCAAATGCATCAAACTCTTTAGCTCCGTGCCATAATAAAACATTCGTCGAGGATGTTTAATTTTTACGTTGGCACCTTATTACCCCACACTGATCAAGTACCACATGCGCTACCATGGGACAGGAAACCGCTGTTTCGAAGCACATTTGTGATGAGCCGTTCCCGCGATGCACCTGATTGTTCCGACGTTTCGTCTCAGCCCTCAGCGAAACTAGATACTCCACCGAACCCCGCTTGCCGCTGCTATATTTATGTAATCACAAACAGGCGCGACGAACGCGTGTAACACAAGCTCACACTCGCTGCGGCCTAATCCGACCGAGTCGTCTCGTCGCTCGGGCGACCACGATAAAGCGAATGAAAACTGGCCAAGCTGTATGCCGTTCTAAACTCGCTCGCTTTAATCCTCCCGAATAGGGCATCTCTCTGACTTTTCTCCGTTGACGCGAGTGCGCAAACGAACCGGAAAAAAATAAACGAAACGCGAGTATTTTTTGATCCGAATGCGGAAAGGCATTCTTTACATCCCCGTTTAGAGGCCGCTGGTTATGTTCCGGTGTTTGAAACGACACTAATCGCCGAAGGTATATCAACGCACTATTTGTTTTTGTCTTCATTTAGTATTTTTTATAAGAAAGAGGGAGGGGGGGCGATTGCGGCGTATGCGGATAGGCCCTGAGGAAACAAGAGGAGACGAGAGATTGCGGAAACCATCAGAATACCGCCCTCAGTTTGGTAGGATTAGTGGATAGACGCAAAGTTAGCTGTCTCTGTCCCTACTCAAGTCTTTAACGCGTTCGAACGCCGGCGTCCGGCGTTCGGCGTTCGCGTTCGGGCACGTTAGGACAGCGAGTAGAGACAAGGGCAGTATTTGGTTTCAGCTAATGGGATCGATCGAGCAGCATCAAAAGCGCGAGTCTCTAGGCCTTTACGGTCTACGATTGATTCCGCGATGATAGAACACAGCTAAAAACATGACGAACACGATGGTGCTATGCTATGGACGCTGTCTACTTGATACCATCAGCTGGTAGCGTCGACCGCGTCTAGGCTTAAAGTGGAAACGAAGTATAGGTTCGCGCATAGCCTCCTATATACTGACAAAGCATGGCAGATCGCCACGAGAAGCAGCCGCCGAAATGGAAAAGGTGGAGCGGCAGACAACGAATGAGAGGAGAGCCACGTGACTGGCGTCCCGCTGCGGCGAGACGCCGAAACACACTTCTCCCGAGCGAACAAGTGTGATTCGGGTCCTCGCCGCTTCAAAAGCTGTGCGCTGACGTCCAGGTTTCCCGCGAGATGGCTCTTTGATGCTCTGTGCTACCAGATCCTCGTGCTCCAAATCTGCGACCGGGCACTCCATCGCTCCGTTGTCGAATTGCCAGGCTTTGTGAGTTTAGAGGAGGCTATGGTTCGCGTCTAGTTCCTCTACTAATCGTTCCATCGAAACCTCGGTGTTCCGATGTGCCCGCGCGCTTTCGTCTCCTCCTCTCTCTTACTTTTTATAAGAATACAGCAGACGCCACGATTCAATAAAATCAATCGAGCGGCGCCCCCAAAAAAAAAGCATCGTCAGGGTGCTCATTGTCTTTATGCATTCGCAATAACGACTAACCCAATTAGCACAATGAACGTACCGAGATCCTGCGCTTATTTCTTTATCGGTTTTGCCGGTGATAGCAAACCGACAGACACGACGAGCACCATGACTATGCCCTTTCGTCGACGGCTTGATTAGATCCACCGAAACGTAGTGTCGGCTGCTATTTAGCTAGAAAGTGAAACCGAGTAGTGGAACGTAGTTTTCTTTCATCTCTTCACAGCCGCATGTGGAATGCACAGGAAAAGACGGACAAGAAAAGATCGAAGAAAAAATGTAAATACGTTCACAAACCTCTCGTAACGCGAAGATGGAGCGCAGCTCTCGAGGAACAGGAGGGGAGAATACGGAGGGGAGGCAATGCCCCTCTTCCTCCTCTCTCATTCTCCTTTTTTCTCTCCTCCTCACCTCCACCTCCTCCTCCTTTCCTCCTCCTCTCCTCCTGCCGCTGAATTTGTTCATGGGTGACGTGACACAAAGTCGTGACGTCATTTTCCCCGCTAAATTTCGCGGGGAAACTTAACGCGCTTAAAGTTTTGCGGAAAGATGTTCCCGCTAAATTGAGCGGGTAAATTTTCCGCTAAATTTAGCGGAAAAATTACCCCGCTAAAATTAGCGGAAACATTTTCGCCGCTAACTTTAGCGGGGAAACGTCCCATAATGCAACGCGCGCGGTTACGCCGACGCCGACGTTGACGGCGCCGCCGCTCAACCCGGAAAAAAGCGCCTAAAAACTGCTCTCTAAAAAAAAGGAAAAAAAAGCGCATTGTGATGAGAAAAAAACAAAACGGATGCGATTAAAAGTTTTTTCTCGATAAAAATTTGACGCGTTGTAAGCGGAAAATTGTAACACCTGTGTTTCGCTTCACATTAAGTAGAGACGCGGCCTACGCTACGAACTGATGGGATCAAAAGGGAGTTTTCGTAGACCGCGTTTCCCCTTCCGCTAAGCCCTCCGCAACCCGCTACGATACCCGAACCTCTACAGTCAAGGCCATTGGCGCGCAGGCGCAGTAGTGGCTTCTTCGTTGCGGAGGGCTTAACGCAGAGGAAAGCGCGGTCTACAGCTCCCTAATCAGACAGCGTGTAAAGCGCACCATCATGGTGCATATTCTGTCTCTGTACGTGTTCCGTCATCGCTGAATCAATCATAAACAAAAAAAAAGAATAGTGACTCGCGTTTTTGACGCCGCTCGATCGGTCCCATTGCCTCGTAGCATCTGCTGCTTCTTCGACTTAAGCTGAAACGAACAGTAGTAGATAAACAAATCTGCATGGAACAGCACGAATAGGGCAACTCTTCTGCTTCTCCAGAAACCACTAGGGGCGTGTAAATAGTGGTTCCCATCGAATACCTTTTCTTGATGCCTTTGCGGGGAAAATCCACAGCAACGACATGCTGGCTCTACCATCGTAATAAAAAGTAAATAATCCATGAAATCTTTCCAAACAGATTTCTGTGTAAGATGTTTACGATTCCTCAGCTCTACCATTTAGTGCAAAAGCTACAAATGACAAGTTGATATTTTATTAGAAGCATAATTCGCCTATGCCAGCAAAATTTTGCACTCGACGATATTATAATATTTAATGGTTCACAACAAATAACGTCAAAATGATCTCTAGGATTTGATACAACGTGAAAACAAAGGGGATGAAAGCAACCAGACGTATTTCTTATATATTACATACAGAACGCCTTCGAGATGAGGTACTGCGAGGCAAGAGCGAATACTGAGATAAACTAAAATTTGTGTACAATGATCTGAAGAAAAACAACATACAGAGAAAAAAATCGCATTTTATTTTACCATTAAAATCTCACTATCACTGCGCCGGCACAATCACGGTAGGTTTCGAAGTTCTGAAAAACGATGTTTGGAATTATTCTCACATAATTCATACCTAAAAACGGCGAAACATATCTCCAAGTGAGTTTAGTTCGAAGGTTATCATTAACAATACATCGAATGAAAACGGAAATAAACCAGCATCGTACGCGTCATCTGAACTTTAATAACAGATAGGGAACCGCAGCTAGCATAAATTAACATTAACATTAGTACTGTGAGGTATTAGTTGCACCTGTATAACTAAATGTATTCCTTGGAGAGCAAATAAATTAGGAATTAATTAGCTTTTTTTAAGGTCGCGTAAGCGCATCGGCAAGTGGATTGCATTTTATTATAAAACATTTATTTACCTGCTGCGAAAGTATATGGTGCCTGGATCGCGTCACCAACTGGTGTGTTGTAAAGTTAAGCCTGGTGACCGAAATGTTACATTGGCACTTTTTCTATCAATAATAGCGTCATCACAATGAACGTGAACAAGATAGCGAAAATTGGCATATTTCATTTCCCAATCGTTTCTTACACTCGTTCCAAGTTTATTAGTATGCTTAGTTCTACGTATTTTCTGCAGGCTTGCGCGTAGCCAACCATTGTAGGGGTTCGAGAACTATTCAAGTTGCAAGTTAATGTCGCAAATCACGACGCTATTTTTTATTATTTTTATCACCGTTTGTTTTAAAGTGAATTTGCACATATGTACTATCATTTGCGCTACAATTTGCGCTACAAAGAGCGACCACAGCCAAGGCTACGATCGAATGTAGCCGATCATGCAGCGCCAAAAGTGAGTCGTCACGGCGCTTATCGTCGGAATGGCTTTTTGCTATCGATGGCTACATCAATCACGCACAAACAAAATATTGGGGCTCCAATCCACGCTGTGAAGGCGGTTGGTCAGCGAAGCTGTGGTATCACCTGCAACGATTGCCCACTGCACTATACGAAATGCCGTCGCCGGTCGCAGCACGCCGCCGCTTGTCGTATTGCCGTTTCTTTTCCCTTTGCCGCTCCTAGTATTCACGCTGCTCCTCGGGAGTCCTAACTATGCGTGGCCTATTCATCGCGGTGCTGCAGCAACAGTCAAATCAGTTGCTATACTCCGTTTCATCTTACGTTTAAGCGCAGCGGCTGTTACGGGCCATCGGAGCCAATCGGAGGCCATGTGAGTGTCACGTGACCTCAGAGAGGGGGCACAGCGACGCGCGGAAAGCGTATCACGGGCCACGTCCACAGAACGGGATTGGCTAAGATAGCTCGTAGCATCCGCTGTGTACCGACGTAAGGTGAAACGGGGTATAGGCGGGTTCTTCTTTTACATATGAAAGGCTAGCGACGTCACTCCCCACGTCGCAAGCTGCCGTCACCCCGGCAGCTTTTTGAACTTCACGCGAGGGCTTTGAATGACGTCGACCCCTTTCCAAGCAGCTGCAAACCTAATCTTTACCGGAACGCGTGATGGCGTCGGGAGCAGCGTCCGAAGGTGTAGCCGACCAGAGAAAGAAAACAGACGACACGCAGACGAAATCCATTGGCAGCAAAAGCGCTGTCGTTACGCAAACACGTTTTCTTTTCTTTCTTTCTTAAGTTTTCCTTTTAATGTTTTCATTTATTTTTCAACCAAAGGTTCATTACAAAAAGATTATGTTCATTTGAATAAACCACGGTGTCCGCTACCAGAATTTTAAGTGGAGAGTAGAAACAAAACTGAAAAATAAAGTTCTCTCCAACTTGTGCCACTCGAAGTATGACAGGCCAATTGAAAAAAAATTAAAGATAGCTAAATCGCTTTTCTTTGTCCGCTAGCACTCTCGATAAGAAAGTAGCGCCATCTAACAATACGAGCGCCAAACCCGCTCCTCTACTCGACTTGGTCCACTGCGTCGCCGCCCGCCATAGAACCTGACAAGTTTCATGGCCCTGCTTTCTACAGAAAGGAGCTACGCTTTCTAATTTTACAAGAAAAAACTGATCCGTGAAATACACCTTGGGCGAAAAGTTGAGATTGCTACGTACAGGCGTCGATTTTTACGGTCCATTTTAGATCGAGCCTGGTGACCTGGGATACCCCTAGATTTGGCGTCGCACATCCTCTCTCGGAGAAAATGAAAATGACACACGAATCTTGCTTCCGATAGCCGTCGAACGTTTAACGGAATCTGCCGACACCCATTCGACGTAGAGCTAATTAAGGAGTGCCGTTCTGACGCTCCGTCGTCTGGCTTCGGGCGAGACGGACCCAGTCAATACCGAAGCGAAAGGCGCTCGGGGCCTCCATAGTTCAGACTCTCAGGAATTCAGTGTGCCAAAGGCAAAGAGCACGGGACGACGCGTCGTTAGCGTAACAAGCCGTCGCGTCGGGACGCCACCGCGCGGCGCAAACAAGGAGCGGCTTCTCCCAACGCCCCATGTCATAACGACCCACTTCCCCGAGTTCACGAAAGAGGAGACACCTGTCGGCGTCCTCAGGACTGCTGCAAGAACGACAGAAATCGCATCTCGCAAGTATCGTAGCGGCTGATCTGTTCTTTGCAGCTCATGTATTTAATTAATTCATTCATTTACTTTAAGGTGTGTTCATCCGCGACCTTAAGGTAAAGTTGCCTAATTTATTTAAAGGAGCGACTGATAAAAGATATAACATGAAATCATTCGAAGAACGCCTTGGCAAGTAGACCACGCCTTTCGAGGTGAATGCTTTGCTCTTTTTTTCTTTATTTAGTTGCGGGAATGAAGAACGGCTTTTTCTTCCCGTATCAGTTCCTCACAATGGTTAGGACCCGATTAAAGCGGGTAAGCTATTCAAACTTTAGGCTTTGCAAATTGCAAAGTCCTCCACTCTATTTTTTTTTTATTGATTCATATTTATGTTCAATTTCGTTGATATTCTTAACTTGAAATATTTCTTCGATAATTTACGTTTCGCGTTGTTTTATAACAATGGGTGCCTTTTACGACCTCACAGACTGTTCAAAAAGCCATGAATGCTACACATGCAGTCTGTAAAGGTGACATATATACGGCCAGGGGGACAAATGTAGGGGCCTAATTTTCACGATAATAATTACAACTTGTACTTTGAACATATGGTTCGAGACATAAGGTACGCAGATCGTTACAACTCAAATCTTACCGACCGTAATCGAAAACCACTTAAATCAGTAAATTTTAGAAAGTACTTTGAGCGCATGCATTGCAAGGTCTATGGTGCGCTAACGTTGCCACTCGTGCGAGAGGCTTAATGCTATCTGTGCGAAAATGCGCTCGCGGAGTCTTTTCATCTCTTAATCATCAGCCGCGTCTTCGCACCGCAAGGCAGTGGTAACTTTAGCGCAATATCGCGCTTCCAACACAATCAGCGTGTTTCTGAAATTTAGCGATATAGTGGTTTTCGGTGACGCTCAGAAAGTTTTCGAGAATTATACGTTTATTTTCTCTAATAAATAAGTAAGTCTTACAAATGTTCGCTAATTATTCGAATTATCGTGACGATAAGCCTCGTATTTTATGTCTCCCTCGCCGTATCACTCACCTGCACAGACCGGATTCGCGTAGCTTTAGCAGCTTTCTTGAAAACGAATCAACAAAGCCCAAAAAACACCATTCGGACAAAGTGAGAATGCGCACCTACTAAGAGTGGCGCGCATGTCAGGTGAAACATGCCCCCCTTTTCTGAGCTGAACTTTGGTAACACTAACGGCGCGAATTAATAGAGGGGCTGGCTTGAATGCCTATGGTATAATTTCACCACTAGCCAGAAAGAAAACACAGAATACCTAGTGCTTGTTGTTGTCGACTAAATTTGGATGAAGCTCATTTGAACTTAGTAAGTGACTGTTGCAGCGCCTCTGATGGTCAGAGGGCGAAAACGAAGATGACAAGCACATTTGTCCTTGTTTTTCGGGTCTTCCTGAACAGCTTTGCAAGCATGGAGGTGCAGCGGAAATTGTAATAGAAAGGAAAAACTCCAACCAAAGCCCTAAAAAAGTTACTTAATATTTCGGGTCTCGCTGGGTTTCTTCTTCGGGGATGACTGAATAGGGGGCAGCAGCAGCTCACGTCTTTTCCTCTTGCCAAGGACAAACCTTTTTTTTTAGACACTGTCCTTTCTTTTTTTTCGTCTTAGGTGGTGTAGGTAGTTCCTGGACACATGGAGATGGCAGAGGACCTGTTGAAATTTTTCAGAGTGTGCCACAACTCCAGGAAAATACTTTTCCGAAAGTGAAGCTCGGTGTCGATCACGCGCGTTTTCGCGAAGTCAATCAGATGGTCGAGGATTTTGAAGTGTTCGGCGACGGCGCTACGCTCGCTGTCGAACTTTCCCACGCCGTTCTTGCTTTCGCGGATTCGCTCCGAAAATATCTTAGTTCCTCATGATGTAGGTGTCGTGGTACATTGCGCACGGTATCTGGTAGGTCACGCCTGTGCTTTTTCTGGTGACAGGTTGCTCTCGAAGGTACCACCGTTAAAAATACAATCGAACTCATTAAAAAAATTGCGTTTTCTTAAATAGGTGTTTTCTCCATGGACTCAAGAATGAGAGTAAATGCGTGAATCTACAGGATTTTTGACGATATCAATCGATTTATGAGATAGGAGAGCTAAGGTTCCGTGAGTTCTGGGTTTAGGAAAGAATTCCACGCTTTTTGAGGAAACTCTCTCATCCCAAATATTTGTCTGTCTGTCTGTCCGTTCATGCATTTTCCCTCTAAGTTTGCCAGGGAAGTTTACGCCCCGTGACCTATACACCACTTCTCTCCGAGATATATAGCGGAGAAATGTATAAGAGCATAGGTTGTCCTTGAGTCCACAAAAAGGATGTATAATATATTTAAAAAAAATTAAACGGACGCGCCCGAAATACTTTGTTTCATGTGTTCCAATCACTTTATTAATAAAGATCTCTGGTATTTCTTTTTTAAGTTTCGCACACAGATTTAATGTTCTCTTTTGTTTTTGGTAGTCTTCAATCTCGTAAAAAATCCGCGGTTGTCGGCGCTTATGACGAAGAAAAAGGGAATAGGCATGGGATTCCCCTACTTGCGGGAAACGTGCACATTACCCGAAAACTGGAAGGCGACCAGGTACCGTTATAAAGAGAAAACAATAGATGAAGTCACGTCTCGTTTATATGGACACCGTTACTATGGATACCCCGGCCGCTATATGAATACCATATGTGGGGACAAACTGGGGAAATACATGCATTTTTTTGTCTCGTTATAATGAACAACTCGCATTACGGAGGATATTTTGGTGGAATGGAGGTGTCCATACTAACGAGACGTCACTGTAAAACGTGTGGTTGCAAAAGAAACAAAAGTGGCTAGGAGGGGGTGGGGGGGAGTAGGCGCTGTGTTCCGGGTGAACACAAAATAAAATAGTAGATATAACTTTTCTTTTGGTGAAGTTTCGAATTATCTTATTCAATGACAGTTTCGATTCACTGTTTTTCTGGTTTTCCTTGAACTTGGGGGACCCGGTCGGGCCTCCAGTTTTTGGGCATGTATCGGTACTTACCAAAAACACGAAATTTCTTAGGTAATCCAAGGAAAATATATTAAACGGACTGCGCGGTGTTTTTGCTCTCGTAGATGTATGCATATTTGCACTTACTGGAGTCGCGGAGCGTCGTAAGCCTTTATGGCCTTTTCTCGCTTCTGTAATCAGCGTAACGTTACGGGCGGTACTTGTGTGCATTGATGTCTCATTAATATGGACCCCTTAATAGGGATACCCCGCTAGATAAAAGGCCGTGCGTTCATTCAAAACGTTAATCCGATTAATTGACACTTTTTAATCGATTAATTAATCGATTGGTCGGCCTCCCTCATTCCCCTGCATAATAGTTTTTTTTTTTTTAGAGCGCAGCTCTTAGGCGCCCGTTTCCAGCTTGAGCGGAGTCGGCGTCGCCGTCGGCGTAACCGCGCGGTGCATTATGAGTAAATTTCCCCGATAAATTTAGCGGAAAATTTTCCCCGTTAAATTTAGCGGAAAAATTTCCCTGCTAAATTTAGCAGAAAAATTTACCCGCTAAATTTAGCTGCAAAAATTTGCCCGCTAAATTTAGCGGAAAACGCCCCACTAAGTTTAGCGGAAAAAATTCCCGATAAATTTAGCGGAAAAGAATTCCCCACTAAAATTAGCAGAAAAATTTCCCTGCTAAACTTAGCAGAAATATTTTCCCGCTAAATTTACCGAAAAAAGTTCTCCACTAAACTTACCAGAAAAATTTCCCCGCTAAATTTAGCGGAAACATTTCTCCACTAAATTTAGCCGAAACAATTCCCTGCTAAATTCAGTCGAAAAAGTTCCCCGCTAAACTTAGCGGAAATATTTCCCGCTAAATTTAGCGGAAAAATTCCCCGCTAAACTTAGCAGAAAAGTTTCCCCGCTAAATTCAGCGGAAAAAATTTCCCGCTAAATTTAGCGGAAAAAACTCCCCGTTAAACTTAGCAGAAACATTTCCCCACTAAATTTAGCGGAAAAATTTCAATTTACCCTCCTCTCCATACCTTCCCCTCCTCCTCCTCAAGAGCTGCGCTCTAATTCGGCGTTACAGGGGATTGTAAACGTCTTTCATTTTTTAAGTGAAAATTAAATGTTCTTTAGTGCTGAATATTATGAATATGTGATAAACGACGCGATATACGATTGCGGATTTTAAATCAACCTTGATGTGTTGTTTAGAACAGTCAAAAGACACCCACACTCACAAATTGTCACATCAGCCACAGAGGCAAAGATGTTCGTTCATACTCTCCTGCAATAGCAATCCCCTTTGATTTTTCACGATAGTCTCTGCTGCGTTAAAACGACACTCAAGCGTCGTTCAAGTGACCGGCACAGGTATAACCTTGTCCACTTGCTTGGAGTTACAAATCTTGCTCCTACTGTTTAGTTTAGGTCAAAATATTACATAAGCTTTGCCTTAATACAGGTGTACTCGTCCAAGTCTCCGTGGTGAAAGCGTGTAATTTTTAACTTTTTTTTCCAAACTTAACTGATTAAGCGGTTTAGCAATTAATCGTCCTTAAAACATTAATCGATTAATCGGTACTTGAATCGATCAAATGCCCAGTTCTACTTCATAAACAACATTTGCGGGGACGAATTGAGTAAATACATGCATTTTTCAATCGTTATTAAAAAATTCACATATAAATGGTTTTCTGAGGAACAGACATGTCCATCTTAACGAAGTATGACTGTATTGCATCGTATATTCTGTGTCGCAGGCTGAGGCAAGGCTTCGAAAGAAAATTCGCAAGCAAGACCCGCGACCAGGCGATGAGTGAAATTGAGATTAAAGTCACTCGAACAGAGAACGTCGACACAGTTTGATTAAAGTTCTAACCTAAAAAAAATGTTTCATTATAAGCTGAAACGAAAAATACAAAAAATAAGACGAGGTTCAGAATTTTTCGAAAAAAAAATGGCAGACAGAAGGAACGTTTGTTCAAACACCGCAAGCCGCTGACAATCAATTCATATTTTAGGCTTACGTGCAGTGCACAAGACCTCTGCTGCGCTGTCAATGCGCGACGCAGCAGAGGCTGGTTGCACTATCTCTCCACGGGGCGCGGCGCCGCCGGGGCCGAGATGCGCTCCGATAGCAAACCGAAACTTAAAAACCCGTCGAATTTGTACGGTTTTTAGGAAAGCCGTAAAATGCTTCGCGTGCCTTCTATCGTTCTGCAATTTGTTGATTTAGTGTTTTTCGATGACGCTGAGCAATTTTCTAGTTGAAACCATGCCGTTCAACACTATATTAAAAAAGTTATTTACGCAAAAATAATTAACAATATAATTCTCCCGGACTTTAATAATTTTCCTAAATAGGCCCCTTGCCCAGGACCAAAAGAACACAAGTCTTCTTTTGTAGCGACGCCTAATTTTCGCAATATCGAATTTGTCCACCTTTCATGAAACACCCTGTATAACGTAGCCTAGGAACATAACAATTTTTTGTTTATTTCTCCGCTGTCGTCCTTAACTAAAAAAACTAGTATGTCACTCTCCATGGCGAAACGTCGGGTGTTTTAACACTCCGTGCCAATTAGGTTTTACATAATTAATATATGTGTTGTCATCTTTAATTAAGAAACTTGAAGCAAATGATGTATGTAAAATTGGAAAACAAATCGAATGTCAGCAAATATACTATTGCGATATCATTTTATATGAGCCATCGTGTGGTGTAACGTATCTGTTATAAAATTGTTTTTCTGAGTGGCCGTAGTTTCCTTGTGTTTTTTTTTATCTTAGTGTGTTTACTTTAAGCTGCTTTCCTCTCAAACTGTGTATGGGAACCAGGGCCTCGTCAAGCTGCCGTACCAGCTTTTTGTCCTCGCATCCACATTTTTTCACTGTCAAATAAAAAGAGAAATCAAAGCTTTATTGTTATCATTATTAAGAGTTTACGCCATAGGTAAGCTCCTCTTCAGTTCCTTCGCAGTCGCGTACTTGAACGCATTCAGTCGAAAAATAATTAACCTCATTCGCTCCTAATAGTGGGGACATGTACCTTAAAGTTTGTCCTTTGTTTGACATAGGCTATGTACACACGAAAAATGTTTACACCCCTAAGGATGTAAATGATAAAGTCCCCTGCCTAACACATTAAGGGTGTTACACCAGCATTCTTTGGACGCTAGTGAACGGCCAAACAATAGTTCGCTGGCAATTTTAGCAGAGTCATAGAGATATATTTTTTACGAGCACCAAGTTTACAAAACGCGCCACATACAGTTATCACATACACAGAACCAGCAAATACAGACGTAATCAAGCATGCACGAGAAAGGAATCATGACCCCTATGACTGCTCTACCGCCTTATATGTTCGACAATTTAGATACTCATTTCCGTGTGTATCGCCTCCACAACAACGAGAGTTGCACGTACGTGGCTTTGATCTCATCAGCATTCCGCGTAATGCATAATATATCTAAGTTCAAGGAATGCATTTTTATATAAAGTGCAGTTGTACATGGACAGAATTCTTCGAGGTCGTCCCTATAACCACCTCACTCTAGCGGGTGTCAGTGCGACGAACCCCCTTTAAAATCGGTGTTCTCCTTAATTCAGCCTTTTCCACATCCTTTCACACTCCTCAAAAGTGACGGGTGTTCAACGCGACAACACCCGTATTTTGCGATTGCAAATTGCGTTTCGGGTATAAATAAGGTTGCTGAAAAAGTGCAGCGTCTTTACGCATTTAAGGGTGAAAAATTGCTTAATGTACAACAAAATATTATGCTAAGACACGGGTGAACGCGAAGCATCCCTTCTACTATTATGAAACACACAAAACGCTAGGCGCGCGTACTCACGTTTCTAAACAGTTTTTAACGCAAGGGATAGAACATATAGGAAGAGCACCTTTCACGGCTTCAAATTGAACACCCGTAATCATCATGTAAAATCGTAAAACGCGGTGTTGCGTTTCATATCACCCGACACTCATGCGTTCCAATCTCACAGTCGATAAAGATGTGCGCCGAAAAGCTTTAATACATGAATATGAATAACCTGGGAAAAATTGATTGCTGCCAAAATGCTTAAAAGCGGAAAAAAAGTTATTAACAAACTTATTAAAAGAACCAAATCCCCTGGGGCATCTTATTTCGCTGCGAACAGGATTGGCAACTAAGTCATGAACAAACATTTGAGGAAGAAAAAGAAACAATTCCCAATTGCTTATGGCCTTTCAATACTTGTTTCCGTCCCTGCCGTCAGTGCGTTTTTTCTGGGCGTGGATTACTTTGGAGTTCAGAGAAGTTTGAAAATTACGTTTCCTAGTGTAAACCATCTTGTAGTTTTTTCTATAAACTCAGCTTGTGGTCGTTAACATTGTTCTCCCGTTTTAAAATCCTGAATTTTCTAGCTTAACTGCTTGTTTACCTGGTGATATAACCTGCTCCTTTTCGTGGCTCTTGAATAATATACCTTCTTTGCTGTCTAATTGAAGAGACACTTTTTCAAGGATCCTGTTTACGCAAAAAGCTATGAACATTTAGTGATTCGCCAACTATACCTGGTGTTTCTTCAAACCTTAATATGTAGCCAAAATTTGGTTACTGCCAAAATGCAAAAAATATTAGCCTAAGAAGATTGGGAAACTTATGAAAGAAGCCAAATCTCCCGGGGCTTTCATGAATGGCAAAAAAACTTAAAATAAAGTTATTTGCCTTCCATTTGTTGTAGCAATATGGGGATTTACTCTGACTCGAGTTATCCTTCCTATCTTTCTTATTACGTCTGTGAACACGGGCTGATATTTAAAATTCAGGCACCTTACCGTGTTAAAATTGGGCTCTTTTAGTCCGTGTTAGATGTGTCTCTCCAGGTAAAGGAAAAAAGATGAGGGACTGTTATTTCGGTGAGAACCGGCAAACTGCGCATTCCAAGTTGATTTTCGTTTTATTTTATTTTTTGATTGAGTGTTGTAGTCACCGAAAATATGAGAACGGCTGGGAGGAGCATCCCTTGCATCGCCTCCAGAGCTAGCTTCCTTGGCAGTTCTCGCGCAACCAAAGCATGGCGGAAGGAGTGTTGCGCGCGTTCGAGGATCGGCGTTCGAAAGGCACACTCTGGTGTTCTCACTCTGTCAGTGACGATAGCTTGACGAACTCTTGTCCAATTCAAACCCGATGCTAGCACGGAGCACCCCTTGAACCAAAAACACCCTTATGTTTGTTCAAACTCCTGCGCAACAGGCAGCAGATGAATGTGCAAGAAAGCGTTTTTTTATAATTTCAGCCGGATCGTTTTTACTAGAAAAGCATTGCCTGGCATTTATTTTTTGTCAGTTTTCAGAGAAAAGTCGTCACACCAATTTATTTGACACAGCAGCAAAAGGCGCTAGATTTAATATGGATTTTTTTCAAGTTGACAGCAGTCTCGTTTGCAATCCTATTTCTCAGAATGATATATGGATTTTCGTTTTCCGTTGAATAAATCTGACAGTCGAAATTGGTTTTGTTCATCATAATACTCAGCTCTCTTTTTTTTTTTGTAAGATTGGAAATAGGAAGTTGTGGCAAAACGACGTATTCGTTTCTTGCTGGGAAATCGAATGGGATAACAGGAGAGGGTGGTGAAATGGATGAAGTTGCTCTTTTCTTTTCTAATAATAGAGTTTTTCTGTTGTAAATTTTTGAGAAGAAGATAACAAATTTGCATCAAACTACTTGTTTATATTATATTTCTATTCGCGCCTTCAGTAAAACAAATATTCTTCCGCTTGGGGGACGTACTATGTGATCGTTATTTTCTGCATACGTACAAAAAAAGCACCAATCTATGTCGCATGGTTGGCGCGCGATATTTAATTTGAGATATCGCAATCTGCAGGCCTCCAATTTGTTTTGACAATAAGAGAGTTTTGGTAAATCGTTTTCGAAGGCCCGCTACCGCTATGGGTGCGTGCTCTAGAACATGCATCGAAGTGGCAGCGCGAGCTCCCGCTGCAAAGAGCGTGGCCTGAAATCACCATCTACTAAAACTCTCTTTTGTAGTGATCGCACGCTGCGAGTCACTGGGCTGTGGAAGCATGCGCGGCGTTTGATATATTGCAAAAAGTAGCAATACCGAATTCCTCTGAACGCCTTCCACACCCCAGTAGACAAAGATGGCAGCTCGCAGAAAACACCCAAATAATTATCTCAATTTTTTTTCTTTTTTTTTCTTCTGACTAGTGATTGTGCGGCATTCGCAGATAAAAACTCCGAAGCACGAATCATGAAGAAAAACACGTGAATACAATAGTCCACGTCCTCGGTCTGTTGAACTGTTTGAGGCTACGGAAGCAAAGGCTCCTAGCAACAGATCATACGAAGCCCCCAGTTACTGTGACCTTATCTCGCTTATGCTGCCCACAGTAACGCAGCAGAAGACGAAACGAGTTGTTCCCAATTACCTACTCTCCGAGGCTTGTATCGCGTATCTCACTACTTACTTTAAAGTTTAAACAGTCGCTCGTTTGGGTCCAGCCAGTCCGACCACCGACGTGCTGAGAATATTTCCTCGTGTCGGTTGTGCTAAGTCCTCTCGTGAAGGGACGGTATGGCATAGAGTGAACTAAGGTTCTTTGTTTGGATAAGCTTTCTAGGCGAATTGTAAGGTTTTTTACTTGTATCAAGCAAATGTTGGATACTTATATTAAACTTACAACGCCATCCTATTAACGCTGTAAAGAAACGCTGTAACGAGAAAACGCTGTAACCAGTGCATAGAATAATTGCAACCAATAGGTCGATCTTACTAGCCAATTTTGTTGCGCCGCCGCTGGCGGCATGCATTGTGGAAACTGTAATCTTCCTGCACGCGCCACAACCGCGCTGCTGGTCTGCGCGAGCAGACCAATAGCGCGGTTTTGCACTGGCACCTGCCTCCTGCCTCCTGTGAAGTACAATTATGGCCGCGTCACGCATTTGTAGAACGCTTAGTGAGATATCTCTATTTAGTAAAATAATTTGTCCGCGGTCATAACCAAAGTTTTCTTAGATTGCAACACAACTGAAAACTTTTGTACCTCAGTTATTATTATATTATTGTGCAATTTCAAAGATGGTTTCGGGATTAGTGGTGAATAAGTCACTTTTTTATTTAAAACAAAAGAATACAACACGTTTAAGCAGATTTGGAATCACGGTTTACCAATAGTCCACCCAAGAAAGTTTGGACGAAATTGAAAAAGTTACTCTTAACTGGCGCACAAAAATTAAAAATTTAGAATTTTCGATTTTATTGTTTAATGTAAAAAAAGAAGAAAAAAACACTTACGACAGTAGAAAGCCAACATTCTTTTTTTTTGTTGTTAGAAGTGGAGAAAGGACGAAACACCCTAAACAAAAAAGTGCAAGCTCAGAAACATAAATCGAATGTGTATTAAAGAATTTGCGAATAAATTTTTCAATATAGTAGAGTTACAGAAGAAGCCAAGTTCGGTTATTTTATTTCTAATAAAATAAAATAACATAAAATAAGCTTGACTAATTCTTGTAGACCCGTTCTTTTACGTTGCGTGTACGTGCGTTGCTACCTCATATAAATATTTTATTGAAAACAAAAAGCAATTACATGATACCCTATTAACACAAACTAATGGCGCAAACGAGCTGGTGAAGGTTTAATATAAGTTAAGACAGAACAAAGAGCCTGCGGAAAACAACGACCGACAACACATACAAAAAGTATTTGTTGTGTTGCCCTTCGTTTTTTTCTCCAGTCTCGGTTGTTTGTGTTTTTTCTTAAATTATGTTATACTCCATGACTCCTTATCTGAACTCACCCTGTAGCTTATTTTTTTTCAAAATGTCTTCCGTGCTAGGTATAGTCCATGTTGTCTTTTAGAAACCTATATATTGTGCAAGGTAAAAATGAGGTTCCTGACTGCGCTCAATTACTTGTTTTTTTTTCTTTTCTTAAATACAATTTATGTTTGTTCCTTGGACAAACTTGTTTCACTGCACTTTTTATGCTTGT
This sequence comes from Ixodes ricinus, assembly GCA_037355805.1. NCBI lineage: Eukaryota > Metazoa > Arthropoda > Arachnida > Ixodida > Ixodidae > Ixodes > Ixodes ricinus. The sequence goes on from JAZHYW010046914.1 coordinate 49,166, forward strand.
TTTATAAAAAGCAAAACTCAGTCTTACGGCGCCGTCTAGGAGACACTGGTAGTACTTAAATATAAATAAAAAAATACCAGTTCAAGGCTTTTATTATATTAATTTTGCACCCGTTTTCGAAGCAGCAGAAGCCTTCTAAATATCGTGCATCTCTGCTCAGCGGTTGGTACTCATATTCATGTTGAATAAAATATATATGGCGTGCAATTATTTATAATTGTATACATATCATCATCATGAAACAAGCTTTTTTAAATTTATTTACATGAAATATTCAAGAACACTAATAAACTCGGAATGCAGATCGTTAGCCAAAAAACGGAGCATCTGCAACCACCTTTTTGCAAACTACGATAATTTTTGTTTTGAGTCTATTTTAATACAACTGATTAAGCGAGTAAATGTCTGTAAGGCCTTTATGACGCGGCCCATCACCTGCGGGAAATAAATTTTTATTCAAAGCTGTTCTTGCTCTTGAAGCAGAACACTTTAAAAACGCAATCTATTTAATTTAAAAGACTCGTAAAAATTTCCTTAATAATATTACGAAAATATTAATAACACTTTGCTATAGCAATATGCTATTTACCAAGATGCTATCCTCACAACACAACACAAAGCAGAATTACCTTTGTTTGTTAATACGAAGCTTAAAAAATGAAAAGTATACTCAGAAAGGTTAGCATCAATTTCTCATACATAAAAAACATCTTATTAAAGTTAGCTCCTGTAAGCAAACAAACGTTTTAACAAAAAAAGAAACAACCATACTAAACAACTTCCATCGTAAACCGGAGACACGACTTTTACCCTTTCTTCCTACTTAACAAAACGGGAATTTAAAGAATGTTGGTCATAGGTAGTTAAGCGTCTCACGCTGGGACTGTAGCCGTCACTGAAGGTCAGCAAGCACTCCAAACATCATAAAGCGCGACGTACAATAATCCTAGAATGACAAACGTTGAGCCCATTTTGGGCGCGGTAGTTCCTCGAAGCCAGATTAATGTAGCTTACATCATCGAAGCTTCTTATCCGCGTATACTCGTGTCGGGAAGTATTCGCATGGCAGTCACGAAATCGGAGGGTATACCCTCATCTCTGAGTGTCATCCCCGGTCAGACGCACTCTTAATCTCGTTTATCTTTACGACAGCTTTGCCATGCGTCTTAGTATAAGAGGTGAATATGAAGTCTTGTTGTCTGGGAGAGGTCCAGAAGAAAGTGGTGGTGCGATTCATGTGCCAAGTGGCGTCGGAAGTATTTCTGAGGTGAGGGAGCAACGGAAAAGGGGGGGGGGGGATGAAACAGTCCGGACAATATGGAATTTTAAAAACGAAACACTCCCAAACGTTTATTTAGAACTAATAATATAAATATGTCCTTCCGTTTTTGGGTTGCGGTGAAATGACTTTACCCACGTGTTGATGTTTTCTAACAGCGTGAAATCATGCAAAAGCTTAAGGGTGCCGAAAAAAGGTCTGTCGTTCGGCCGTCCTTGACACCAACTCTATCATGATAGGGTTGAGATCAAGTTTTGCTGTTCGCTCACTATTTACGTGCAGCAGCATCATCTGAGTCTTTGGTTTTGGGCTTGGTAGCTCTGAGGTAATTCTTGATACGCCGGAGTGCGCTGAAACTTTGTTCAGCCGATTTCGCTGACGCTGGCACTGTCATTTAAAGTTCCCCATGGCGCATCACTTCAGTGGTCATCCTCTTGACCTCTGCGACCTGTCTGCCCAGAACACGGCACAACTCGGGCACAGAGCCGAACTGACCGCTTGACAGCAAATGATCCACGTTCAGCTGCCTTGAAAGGCTATCCAGGTGAAATTCAGCAGCGTGCGCTCCTAACTTTTTTCAAGTTCTTCTGCAGTTTCTGGACCAATTCTCTTGAATAGCGCACAAGATGATTTGCTCCAGTTGTGCGAGACTTCGCATGCCTGGTTTGAATCGTCGTTCAAGCTTGGTGCGAACAAAATCGAATGCTTCGCAGAATAGTTTGCGAAGGCCTGTCTCCGCGTCTAGAAACGCATGATGACAGGGCGTATGTCGAAGATTTCTTAGTCGAGTTGACTCACCTTCCTACAAAACGACATAATCCACCTTTCTCCGAAATATGGCTTGGACAGTAAATCGATACGTTTCCTCTCTCTCTTCGTGCTAGTCAAACAGAATGAGTAGAGCGCTTCTTCGTGGAGACTCCGAAGCGAAAATGTAATCCACAATGGGAAAAGGTGACTTTTGGGACGCCACTTTCGAGGTCACTGCAACTCAATGAGTCAACAGGGTGTCACTGACGTGCCACTCGCGGCCAAAAGGCGCTCGTTTTCTAGCCATGTTCTCTCAAGCCATTTCCGCGAAAACATAATTTCCGCAAATTTCGTGAATAAAACAACTTCAAATAATTGACGCTTCGAATAATTAATTCAATGGTGATGAATACTTGGCATGTCACTTGGAATCTTGAAAATTCTTACCCCTCGAGATATCTTGAAAACCGGCCCTTTAAGAAATTTACATACTGTCGAGCTCGTGAGAAGCCAATACTAAATAATATCTGGACGGGGGGGGGGGGAGGCGATCTTCTCGCCCACCTCCCCCCTCCCCTCTCCCCGTTGCTCCGACGTCACTGCATGTGCCCTTTCTTGAAAATCTGGTGGCCGGTTAGGATGAAGGCCCACCCGGCCAAGGCGTCGTCGATGGGCCGCTTGCAGGGCACGGGCACTTCCACACTAGGAGCTTGACAGGAGCGAGGCGGGACCGCTGGTGTGATCGCCGCATTCACACCGACTGTTTGGAACAAAACGTTTTCTAGGCGGGTAAGACCGCCAGGGAGTTTGGAACCACACGGAGGAAAAGAGCTCGTGTGGTGCGCCGCAGAGTCTTCTTGTGGATCAGCAGTTCGTTCCACTTCTGTTTCGGTTATGACCGGAAAGTTTTGCAAATATTTTTGTTTAACCAGTTAAAACCGTGTTCTACATACTTCGTAGTTTATACAAAGCAGTATTTCAGTTAGTTGATAATTGTGAACAATAAATGCCGAACAAAGTAGTTTCTGGAAGTTTGAACAGGAGCAGATTGGCGCTTGAGTCAAACAGTGTAAGTGAAATGATCATGTAAGTGGAACGACAATCGACCTTATACCGACGTGTTTGAGACTAGAAAAAAGCAAGAAGGAAACGAAAACAATAGGCTAGCCGGATAGGATCTCCGATTCAGATTCAATTTGGCTTGTTCCAAAAACAAAATATGTGAAACGTTTAATTTCACTGGAACCTACATGGGAAAGATTAAGAGCAAACCTTCTGATGCACCTGAAGGTTTGCGAATATCACACATGTTCGGTCACTACTACCCTTTACGCTACTACCCTTATGGAATAATAATTGGGGTTGTGTGGATATTTATACAGCGAGTCGTTGGTCAGCCATTTTAAAGTTGCGACGAGTCACTCGCTGTAGATGAGCAATTTAGCCAGTGCAGTACAACCGCTAGCCTGGGGTCTTTAACGTGCACCACGCAGTAGTGATACACGACCGCACGGCGGTACGATGCTCATCCAGATCGAAACGGGCAGGGTGGGGATTGAGCCCAGGATCCCTGGGTTCTGCAGCGCGAGCTTTCGCTCCACGTGCTCCGAGCTGGTGTGCGCTAGCCCACTCGGCCACCGATCCCCAACCCTTATGGAAATAAGCAGAGCGTATCTCTGAGCTCTACATCCACGTCTCTCATTTACTTCCCACTCGTGTATGCATATTTCACATGTTCTTTCCACCTCCCTTGTTTGCTTTGTGCCCGTCCTTTGAACTCGGCCCTCGCCCGAGAGACGAGATCAAAGCGTCAGTGCTCGCGGCAATACTTTTGGGAGCAGCGTCACACGTACGTATAGACTTCAGTGTTTGCCGACGTACTTTGTGCACTCGTTGAGGAAAGATGAATGCGACGCGCGGCCTGGGATACAATCCGCTTGCTCTCCAAAAGCTTGAAGGGCAGGCGCGAATGCCGATGGAGATGGGATTCCGTTCAACGTATCACGTCGCATATTCCTTTTTATGTGCATGAATCACCTTAATACACATGTTTTGCGCTTCAATATAGTTTATCTTAAACCTTTGCTGTAGTTTTTTTTAGAAGGAGAGAGTGGTGTTTTAAAGGGACCAATAAGCAATTATAGGACCAGTTGCATCATCTTTATATTTTGAAGTATCACACAAATGAGACTTGTTACGCTAGTTGTTCAGGTGCTTCGTTTTATTCTGGTAGTATAAAATGTAGGCCGTCTTTTTTACAGCGAAGTTGTTTATGGCTAGGGTTCGGTGGATTTTTCCTGTACGTCAACAGAAATCGCAGCGCACTCTCTTTGTCGTCGTTCCAAGCGATTGCGTGTCTAGTTCCTTCAGCTCTTCCGGGGTGGCAGTCCTGTTGCGCGTGTCTACTTTCCGCCGGTTGGCGATCCCGTCGCGCGTGTCTAGCAACGCGACTACGAAGAGTAACGGCGGGTACGGCAACGAGAATGTCAGCGGCGGCGACGGGGGGCAAACATCACCGTCTCTGTCATGTGCTAAACAGCTTCGCTGGTCATCCAACTTCAGAGAGTGACATGGCTTGTAATTTATTTTTATTTCTCTTCCCTTTTGGTAAGCTTGTAGATGGGATTTTGTTTTGCTAGCGCGACAAAATCAATACTTTAAGAAAGATTGTTCCTAGACAAAATAACCAACCCGTCTCTTTTTCAAAGCAACACAATGCATAGAAGCTCATAAGCACGAGGAGTGAAAACTGGCACAGCAGATTCCGACATCATGAGTTCAAGTTCCAACTGTATCTGTTTCAATTTAGATATGGTAAGCACCGATATTAACAGCAACAGCGAGCAATGCCTACATTACCATTATTTTCGCACCAGAAACTAGAACTAAATTATCAAATTAAATGTAGCAGTCACCACACGTGTAAGGCCACACCACTGAAGACCACACACCTCAAAAAATGATCCTAGGCCTCCGTCGTATTGGTCATTATGATACAAATGTTGCAATTCTCGTGACCCCTAGTGGTTAGAAATTCTCCCCCACTCTTCTGGACTATTGAAACCTCATCAACCATACAAAAATGTCATATTTGAGCGACATATATTTTGTATACCGCCATATATATTCATATAGAGAAATATAAAAAGGCAGTATTTCCTTATAAGGCAACAAATAGTGGCATTTGTGGCAAAGGGGACGCCATATATGGCCAGGAATGGTAACCTATATTTCCATATCTGGTGTCAATTATTGCCTTTGCCACATATGTATTTCCTTATATCGCGTGCTTTTCCCATATTCAGCCATGCATGGCACTATGTAGTTCCTTATATGCGACCTTTTTCATACTTACCATTATATGCAAGCATTATATATCCCTTATTCGACACGACAGTGTATTTTTATGAAAAAAAACGAATTCCAGATAACTGTTGTACAACCCTTTATAGCAAAAAAGGCATCTTGATCAGTCTCAATTTTATATTTTATTTCCAATTTTTTTTTAAATTTGTATTGTCCTTATTTTATTTGGTGTTATGTCTCCGTGCCCATCGATACTTTTTCCAAAGAATCTCAATCTGTTTCTGACAGTGATTTAATTAAAAACTTACAAGCATGAATTCGTAACTATGGCCCGCGTATTATTGTTTGGAGCATTAAAAAATACACCAATAAAATTGTTTCTTTATTCATCATACACGGTATTCATTTGTGCCTGCGAAAGTTTCTAAAAGATTGCAACAACAAAAATTATGCATGCACGTTCGTTTAATTGTGTTTAATGACTTCATCTCCATAGGGTAAATCATGATGCAGCTTGCATGTGCAGCTTGGATGTGCATAAGCCGTCACAAGAGGCTTAAAACCGGTCTTGTCTTAGTTGGTCGTAGTCAAACACAAGTGGTGAACGGGACTTCACAGAGGCGCCGTTAAGCCTTTTACGACTTTTGCGGCAACGCCTGCCAATGCTATCCTAATCAGAAAAAAGACTATATTACTTATAATTGGTTATACAACAATTGGATATGTATGCACTCTAATTAAACCGAACAAATTGTAAATCATGCATCTCAAACGATAAAAAACAAAAATTAAAATGGACGAACTGAGAAAGGGAACTCGACAGTTAAGCCGCCGGGGCTTAACTGTCGAAACTGCTCAATTGTGAAACAAATTGGACAAAATGAAACAGGTGAAATTGCCAAACTGGTGGCTGAAGTGATCATAATGCCAGTTGAGCACGTGAAATCGCTAGCTGGGCTGGAAGACGGTTTGTGAAACATTTGAAACGTAATCGAACTGAAGTCCGTCTTCGGACAGTCACAGAGTCTTAACGAGGTATGATCCGAGCTTGATATTTAAAAGAGAAACGGATGTTCACACTATTTGCTGAATCGATCGATTGGCATCTATCACAAATCATGACAGAAAAAATAGAGCCCACTCAATCAACCAGTATTTATTGTAGAGTTAAGAAGAAACTATTGGACTGCGCGCTATAATCTTTCGAGAATAGCAATTATATTAATAACAATAATCAATAAATTAGTGTTTATTAGTGTCCAGGAACATCCAATAGGTCTTCGTACTGGCGCAGTTCAATATAATGCGCACAAAAACACCGCGCTCGCGCGCTCACACTCACACAAGCGCTCGCACACCGCAGAGGCACACCAACGCACAAGCACAGACGTAAACGCGCCGCACACACAAACACACGCACGCAAGGACTTGCACGCACAGACAGGCAAATAGGACCTGGTAAACCCTGTGGAACGCACAATATATATATTGTTGAAATGTCGACATTTTCTTTAAATCACATGTTTGAGTCGTGTAGTATACATTAATAATCAAGCTATCTGTGCGCGAGGAATGCCTTTCGGCTATCTTCTGCTGTGGGTTATTTTCGAGAGCGAAGCACTTCGTCGTTTGACACGGCTGAGAGGGCGGTGCCTTCAAAACTCAGCGTAAAATAAAACATTTTAGTCGCGTTCGTTCTGTCGGGCAGGTACTCAACACAAATATCTTACAATTGTTTCTTCTAAATTTCAAACATGGTACAATGCTTTCAGTGGCCTCGTAAAAGTATATATACAGCATGAACCGCAAGAAACAGTAATACAATTTGAGCATTTAGCTGCCAGAAGTCACTCAAATAGCGCACACGTAGGCTGCGGCCATTGATATGAACACTCCACTTGGTTAGGGCTAGCTGGGATGCTCGTAAAAGACCAATCTCGAACCGAGTGAGCGTGCTCGAAAAAGATTATCTTGCTGCTGCGGCCAAGTATTCATTGAAAAGTTGTATATACCTTTGTACAACGTAGCCCGCAATATACTTTATTCCAATGTTGCGGAATGGGCACCTCCATTCCATTCCAATTCCATTCCAGAGTTAGAGTTTCCGACAATCCACTCCTTTCAACTCCTCAGAATGGAGACGCTATGTCCATTGCCACTCCTCGAATGGTTGAACCCCACCATTCTATTCCTCCTAATTCCTAAACGGAAAAAATAGCCATTGACAGCCACGTTGTATTACTAATAAAGATAAACCAGCATACAGCTGTTGAATTAATCAAAAGTGGAGACGACTGTAAAAGTATTCAAAAGCTTCCTCAAAGAATTCATTCCACTTAGCCGAAGGGTGGTCGCACGAGGCGCTTGGCGCACTTGGTGTCATTGCAGTCATCGATCGCGCGATCAAGAATAAGAAGCTCGCGAGTCGCAACAGCCGACGAAAATTAAAAGCACCCATTTGCTTTGCAGACGAACCGTATATCCGCCACAGATACATGTACTAATATATTAAGCTGGGCTAGTTAGATATGCATATTTCAAATACATAGCGCTTGTTCCGTCAGTGTGTACTTGACCTTCGCGCTATTTATTTGTAATCAAAAATACGTGGTTAGCGTGCTGTTTTTTTTTATAAGGTTTTAGAAATGCCTATACTTCGTTTCAGCTTGGGTCCAGACGCAGCCGATGCTACAAGCACGAGCGTGTGCCTGAACAGTGCCTGTACTGCACGAGCGCGCGTGCTTGGCAGGGACGCTGGAAGCCCGGAGGCTCGTGCTTGTAGCATCGGCTGCGTCTGGACCCAAGCTGAAACGAAGTATAGTTCATACGTGGCACAGGAAGAAGCGGTCTTGCACTCTGCTTCGCATACTTGCACATGAGCCTGAGTAGTGCATTGTTAGAGAGGACGCCGCCTATTCCCGCCTGAGCCTTCATGCACTGCGAGAACGAAACTGATGACAAGACGCAATCGGCCGATACGGCCCCGTGACAAGGAACCGTAGCACCATCTTATGGAACCTGCCTCAAGACATAAACTATTACGTTTGCTGTTTAATTCTTGCGTTTTAAGAATATATTCAATCAAATTCGTATTTGTGTTATACGCAAAGAGTAGAAGATCGGCTGGAGTTAGCAGCATTGAGTCGAATCGGTCATTATTTCTGTTAGGTTTGGGTTTGAGTTCAGTAGCTTTGTATTTTCGTTCCGGTTCGGTTCTGGTTCAGTGATGCTTTTTGAAATAGCGGTTGGTTTGGCTACTGGTTCCACCATGCCTGAACCAGCACAAACCGGCTCTTAAACTACGATTAAATTCGGAAACAGCTAACAATGACAAAGAATTTCCAATCATGACGTCAAAGCAACTGTGACCATCTATACTCCGTTCACCCTTAGGGCTGGATCACACGTTGGCAATGGTTGCGTTCATGCAACCGAAACAAACGTAATGATCGAAACACCGCAAAAACCTTGACTCATGGATTGCTTCCCAAAGCTACCCTCCGCGTCGCTTGCCATGCTGTGTGCGGCGAACTCTTGTTCAGGTGACTTCGTCGTTACGGTTGTTTCGGTTGCATGCGAACTCAACCAACACAGATGTGTGAACCCGCCTTGAAGCTCAGTAGAAGCTCCGCTTTCAGCGCAAGCTTTCTGCCCTTGCTAACACGAGTGTCAACGCGCAGGCACGCGCACCCAAAGCACTGTAGATGTCAGCGAGCTCGCGCTGAAGGCGGAGTTTTAGATAGAATTAGAAGAACGCGTTGGTTAAACATCTTGATATGCGAACGCAAAAGGAAACAAGGGACACAAAAACACGTCAGACACGGACAGCAACGCAGTGTAGCGGTCGCTACACGAGTCCTATACTCACACGTGTACACCGAAAATGCAGTTTATAAAGTGGGTGAGCTCTAAGCTTCAGCGGAGCTCTGTAGTGACGTGTGCGATTCCAGCGTAATGTGGCTCATACAGGATCGAATCCTACACCGCGGCGGTGGGCAATCTTTTGTCGAGCTTCTGGCGAAATTGACGACGGATGCTCTACGCCCTACTATGAAAATTACTACAACGACAACGACAACGGACGTCATTTCCTGGGGTTTAAAGAACCCATATCAGCTCTTGCTGTAAAAGCTCTGCTTGGCGCCGTGGTAGCGCGCTCGCTTCCGAATCAGCGGCCCCTGGATCGAATCCCAGAAAAAGCGCAACTAGTTAAGGGAATTTTATTTTTCAAGTTCAAGTTCAACACCCTCAAGGGCATTCTCCTGGAATGCATTACATGAGGGGGAAACAATAATTTGAAGCGACAATAACAACGTACTAAACAGATTAAACATTAATTGCACGTGCACGCAAACAATCCTTAAACAAAGTAAGGAAAACTATATTGTCCGCTAATGAGGTCAGTAGAATTAAACACTTATGGCGAAATACAGAAGGATCTTGCACTTTAACAATATCGTCAGTGAGGGAGTTCCAGTTTGTAATAGGAAGCGCAAGTGGTACAAATGTTAATCTAGTTAGTGCGTATATATTGCCAAATTCTATCAAGCATTTCGCAATATATATAATTGCAAACATAGCGCCTGACTGGTGCCCCACTCGTGCAGAGTTACAGTGCCCTAGATATTGGGTAGTCGGCTCACCGCCCCATCTCCCCCATGTATCGCGCTAAAGCGGCCGATGTCGAAAACGCCGGAGGCGCAGCAGTAGATTCCTCCTGAAAACTTCTCCCGCCCGCTGCCCGCGATTGACAAGAGCCGCCTATCCGACCTGGGGCCGTAATCTGGACATTTGGCGATAACGTCGGCGGGAAATCCTGCGGCTATGGTTGGCCAGACGTGAAGGTCAAGTGCGGCGTCGGCCAATCGCGGCAGCCAGATTTCTCGCCGACTTTCTCGCCAAGTGTCCAGATTATTGCCCCTGGTCATGCCATTGCGCGCTGGAAAGTTTCAGGAGGAAACGCTTACAGCGCCACCGCCGTGTCTACATCAAACCCATCAGGCCGAGCCGTCCTGTGAGCCCACTACAACTCTCTAGGCCACTGTAGTGCGGGCATGGGTAGCGTGCGCGTAAACGTAGCTTTGTGCAAATACTTCCCCCGTGATGATAATGCGAATTAAGAATATTTAAGATGACCTTGCAGTTGATGCCGCGTACCGCGGTTCAAGTTTTCTTTGTTTCGGGATGAAGCTGAAACTTCATGAATAGATAATTGTAAAAAAGATTAAAGGAAGTATGGAGTCTCGAGGTGCTCAGTGAGTTTACTGAGCCTTACATGGTGACATTGACGAGGAATGTTTCCAGAAGCCTGAGGCGAAACTGCTAATTTGGGATGCGCGTTCGGTGTTAGGGTAAAAATTCCCACGTAGCCGTGTCCACGGTTTTTACCAATTAGTCCGTCGTGGCCGCGGCTGTGAGTGCAATGAAGAGAAATGTGGAGTGCATTCTGAAAGTCTCTGCGACGACAACGTCAAGTGCGTTGCCGCTTCACTTACAAAGGGTCAAGCATTTAAACTTTAACGTGAATAAATAGAATACTTGAATACATTGAATACATCCTTACCTAAAGATTGTGATCGCAAGATATACGTTAAGCTCTAGTACATTCGCTCGGGGAACATTTGTGACTAGTGGTTGGTCACGAGAGGTCTCAATCAAACCGCCAGAGGTCACTGAAACAATTTCGGCCAATAACGTGCCTCATGTTTGCTCTATTCCTACAAATTAATGACCGAACTTTCTAGATATATGGCTCTGGCGCTTGCCTGCACGAACAGAGACATGGCGGTGGCCAGATGCCCTACTTGCAATCGTCTATAGGCATGGAGCTCTTAAGTTTGAGCAGTGCTTCTTGCAGGCCATATAGGATATCTTTAGGTCGCGTTTTGGTTGACGCTTTCTTACATTGCTCGCGGGCGCCAAGCTCGCAGAATTTAATTGGTGGATATAAATTTCCGATTAAAAGTAAAACACAAAAAGCATTCTTATTGTTTTGATAATACACTAAAACGCGAGCAGCATTTTTTCTGTATTTTGTCTTTTTATTAGACATATTTTTAGCTCTGTTGCCGCGTAGAAGAAAAGCTGAGACACTCTTGTTAATGAACATAGCTCATGCGTTACCAAACACTGCATGCCACTTTACACTCAATGCAAACATTTACACGGTCGCGCATTACGCAGAGGCATATATATTGAGAGAGTTCGGTCATTCATTGGTAAGAATTGGGAGAATATAGGGCACGTCATTGCAGGAAATTGTTTCACTGGCCTTGGCGCGTGAATTGACAGCTCTTCTCGACCAACCACTAGAAACGAATATTCCCCTAACGGAGAGAATGAGCTGAACTTATAATTTTCTAATCACACTTGCTATACTCTAAGACATACCTGCGCGTCTACTTATCCGCAAAAACTTGAAGAGCCAATCTCTACGATCTACGAAATCAGCTCAGCGAATGATGAGGTGGGAACATCTGTTTAGACCTCAAAATTAAGTCTGCGCTGTGGCATTCCGCAATGCAAGCAAGACGCTTTGCATTGCGTAATGCCACAGCGCAGACCTCATTTTTAGGTCTGAACGAGATGTTCCGATTTATCATTCGCTGAGCTGATTTCGTAGATCACAGAGATTGGTCTTTGAGTGTTTTGCGGCTAAGTAGCCGCGCAGGCATTTCTTAGAGTGTAGGTAGAGATGTATTCAAGTACTTCATTACGGACGCTATACTTGAAGTGTGGAACCCTTCCTAACTGGAAATGGCAACACACTTCACGTTGTCGTTACGGCGACATTCAGAATACACTCAATCTTTCTTTATGCATTGCAGTTCCAGCTGCGGCCACGACGTATTGGAAAGTGAAAACCGTGGACACGGCTTCATGGGAATTTCGACCCTAACACCGAACGCGCAACCCACTTTCGCGGTTTCGCCTGATAGTTTGAAGAGACATTTCACGTCAATGTCATCTTTTCTGGCCCAATAAACGCAATTAGCTACATTGAAACTCACTATTTCCATGAAACTCTTACAATTATCCACTCATGCACTTTCAGCCACATAAAAGAAAATGTGATGCAGTGGTACGCGGAATTTTCAATGTCATTTAAGATATTTTTACTGCGCAGTATCATCACGGGGAGTATGCGACGCTGGCGGCGCATCCGTTTTCGCCTCCGCCACGGCTCCTTCCATCGACCAAACTCCCTCGCCATATAAGCCTCTGACCTTACGGGCGCGCTCGCGCCTCTGGGCAGATAGCAACAGGCCTATTGACAAAGGACGCCCACGTCATTTCGAAGAGAGGGAGAGAGGAGGAGGGGGGGGGAGAGATCCATAAAGTAGTGGTTGTAAAACTGAGCCACGTGAAACACTTTTGGGTCGCAATTTTTTGCCATGGTTCACAGCGCACTCAAAGCTAGGAGCACAAACACTTACGGACTAAAATAAAAGCTCAATTACTTGTCGCAGTTCACAGTGCCTGATTGGTCTGGTGGGAAATAGCACTCGTGCGAGAAAGACAGACTTCGTGCCTTAGAAAGTTTCGCGCCTCTTGTTTGTCCCCTTCGGTTCAAACGTCGACTGTGCCCTGTATTCGCGGTGAAACGAACCATAGAACGCGAGTGAGCCAACGCAGAAACGGCGGTGCGGCCGGATGAGCGTTCTCGGGTGGAGCGGCGGCCAGCGGGCCAAGGGCCTTCCTTATCTCTGCGGGCACAGGCGCGGCCGTCCTTTCCCGCCGCGCAACTAAGTTTACATCTGTTCCGGGGCCATATATTGCGTCGGCAGGCATGACTCAACGAGCACGCATAAACCATGCGGTGGGCCCTGCTCGGTCTTGTTAGAAATTCCTCAGCAGCTCGCCGGTTTTACTTTGTTAAAGGAGTGTGAGATTCGTGTTTTCGTTCGTGTTCTTTTGCGTGAATGTGTGCGTGTGGTTTGACGCGGATGGGCTTTGATGGCTGGGCTCATTATACATGCCCTCATTCACTCACGCCAGCTGTTCTACCTCACTCACTCGCTCCATTTATTCTCTCTTCACTAACTTAGATACTTCACGTGTCCAGCTTATTTACTTCGCTCTCTGACTTGCTCAGACACGACTATAACCTCTCTCATTCCACCCATTTTAGACTTACACTCGCTCACTCACTCGGTCTCCCTAGCTTTCTCTTGCTCACACACAAAATCCCTCCTCCCCTTCTCACCTTCCCCTCATTCACTTTACTCACTCTTCATAGTTTCGCTCCATCCTTTCGTCGCTGCACCTCCTTCATTACTACTTTTCCTACGATCGCTTATGCTCACTTCTCCACAATAAACACTCGCTCACTCATTTTATTTCATCACTTGCACTTCACTTATTGATTTACGTGAACTTACTGATTCACTTGCTTTACGCATTCCCTCACTTAGTTCGATTACTTGTCCTGTTTAAATCGTTGTATTTTTTTCACTTACTTACATTATTACCCATTCACTCTGCAAGCTTCTACAAATATACTAGTTCCTCTCATAAGCTTCCTCTTTCTCGCTGCCCTCGTAATGTTCCTAGTGTCGTGAGACCTCCTCGTTTGCGTCGTAGTATTTGCCTCGGCATTGTGCATTTTTTTACAGCCCTCGGCTATTTACCTACACAATGCGGTCCTTTGTTATTTTTTATTGTCTCTGTTGTCCCGCGTCGAGTCCCTTTTTCCTCTTTCCTCGCACTTCTGTCCTCCTCCGATTTCTTTGTAGCCGATCCTAAACTGGACCTTTTCTCTCCCGAGGAACGTTGGGAAGAAGTTGCTTCGTGGAACAGACTTCGCTTGTTCCCGGCCTGCCTTTAGCGGTACTTATGCTGCCTCTTTCTCGGGTGTTCCCAACGTTATCTTTAGCCAAACACCGAGGCATATGTTGGCACCTGTGGCTTTTGCTAGGCTCTCATCTTCGTCACTTCCTGTCCGCCACATTCCCTCCACGCCTTGTGGCGTTATCGGTCACGTATCCGTGAGTTGGGATGAGAGTTTGTGCGTAATCTCTAGATTCCCCAACTAGCAAAGAGAAAACGGTACAGACACTGGTGACGTTCGGCCTGACGCAGGTGGTCTGTAATAACTTCTGGCCTTGGGCTAAGAGAGGACGCCGGAACCCTTTCGCCCTCTGTCGCCGCATAGTGTGCGGTGGTGCGATTGGCAAATGCCGTGCAAAGTGCCTAACAAAACGCAGAAACCGCGCGCGTCGTTGGAGGAGTTGCCACGCGTGCTAGCACAGGATGTGCGTTAACGGCGGGCACCTAAGCATATCCGGTTAGGTGCTTTGGCAATGAAAGCAGACAGGCCGACTGTGCGAAACGCAGACGCAAAGCTCGTCCTTTCACTTAGTGGACAC
>JAZHYW010046915.1:0-10656 GCA_037355805.1 Ixodes ricinus
AAAAAAAAGCAAATACGGAACACAAACAAACAAAAAAATCGTGTACACGTTTTAATTATATTTATAGACATACTATAGACACATCTCTCCTTGAGTAAGAAGAATGTGGTCGTGGAAAGATACAAATCGCCTTTTTCATGAGTTTCTATCTCGGTGTCAACCGCTGCAGTGTTCATGTGGACCGGGCAGCTGGCTGCGGCCTGCTCAACTCAAGAAGTGATTAGCGGCGGCGGCGACAAGAGAGGAGCAAGGAGGTGTGCAAGTTGCACAGCCTGACCGTCGAACGTCACGGATGGCGTCGAGCGTCGTGCGGTTTATTTCGGGCGCCAAAGGACGTTAGGTCAATCAGGGTGCCGCCGCTCGAGGCCGCTCACCTGCTCGCACGCTCGAGTCGCACAATACTCTCGGACTATGCAAATTTCTGCCAGCGGAGCGCGGCCCCGGGGGCCGGTGCACTTTGGGCGTCATGGAAGAAGTCTCGCACGATCTCGGTTGACCACGACAAAAACGCGACAACGAAAACGAAATCGGGACTAGCGCCGTCTCCGATTAGAGATCCGGGATTGAAGCCAGCGATCAAGAACATAATGTATATAAATCTCGTGAATTCATAAAAGTATATATAAGATAGAAAAGAAAAAGAGAACACGCGGGTTTATTTTGACTCAAAGGAACGAAGATCTAATTTTAGCGGCTCGCGCAAGGAGTTGAATTAGGGTAATGAAACTCGCATTGAAAAGACTGTGCGTTTCGACGCGCTGTTCGCTAAGGCCTGTGCAGGGGTACGTTTATACTCCAACGTAACGCCGACGGGCGCGGCGTAGCGCAGCGCGCGCAGATACTGATTCGTCGCAGCTCTCGAGTTTCTGGTTGCCGGCCAATGAAAGGCGCGCGTTCTTCGCTACGCCGCGTCTCACTGCGCTCAACGTCCGGAGTATAAAGCAGTCCCTTAACCCCCAAATGTTTCATCTCTGCTCCAGCTAGATGTCTTGGTTACAACATCGGGAACTATAAGCCTGTCCCTGCAGATCGGATATCATGTTTTGATGTCAACCGATTTGATGGTCGGCTTTCCCAGGCATCTGCGTTTTTGAAACAACTACAGGAAACTTGTGCCGTCTCGCTCTATCTGGCATGTCACAAGGATTTCATTATCCTTCGTCGCTGTAAATAGGGTTTCGTCTTCCCGGAAAACTCCTAAAACATCTCTCGGTAAATCTTTTGTAAATATACATTTATTCGATAAACTCCGAATAATAATGTGCCAATCCGCCCCCCCCCCAAAAAAAGAAAAAAAGAAGAAAAAGAAGAATAAATTAAAATAAAAAGTAAACAAAATAAAATCGAACAGACTGTATTTTACAATTAAGTTTGATTAGCGGAAAGGGTCAACGGTCCTCGGGAAAATGTAATCACAGTTATCTTTGAAATCCCAGATCATTGTTAAATGTGGTGTTAATGCTTATCTCATAAAGCTTCGTTCAGGAAAACAGGTCATTGAACTTTCAGGATCACGACAAATGCGACCGTTTTGCTTTTCAGTTTGGGGCATACTATTTCTGCTTTAGGGAAAGAAAAAGTTCTGTTTGTAACCGGGAACATTATATATCATAGAGTTTGCAAAAAATGGGGAACAGATGTAGTTCAAAGATGTCTATGACATCCTTTACTGTTCCACCTCGTGCGGCCGCAGGCTAGGTTGATGGAATAGGATGAAATGAGTTCGAGCTTCTCAGCGACCACTGATAGGAATTTAATGATTTTAAGGTATCGACGTTTATCGAAGCAACATTTGCGTCCAACTTTTGTCGTGAGATAAAGTAGTATGGCCAACGGCAACGCCACCAACGCCAAATCCAGGTGAAGTAATGGTTTGATACAAAGGCGTTATATTTCTTTTTTTAAATCTAGTATACGTTACAGCCGGATAATATTTATTTATTTCTGACGGAGAACACCACGAAATTGGACTTAGAATTTCGGAGAATTGGGAAGCAAACAAAAATTAATCTGATAAACTCCGAATTTTCGGCAAAAAATAAACTCCGAAAAAATACCCGCCGAATTTGATGAAAGAGAAAATTACGAAAACTTGAAATCTTAATTATAAGCAGTGTTGGCGGTGACGCGTTACCGACAACACGTTGCCTTTTTCGGTAACGCAGTAACGTACTCGTTGCGTTTTCAAAACAGAAACGGGTTACGCACTTACGTTACTGATTTCGAGTAACCGGTAACGTAGCTACGTCACTCTTTACATGTGCTTCCTAAGACCCGAAAAAAGAAGAGTTTCATTTTTTTTTCTGTGTTTCTATACTTCGTTTTACGCAGGAGACGCTACAAGCTGATAAAACGAATCGAAGAGCGTCAGCAAGAGGCACCATCATGGTGTTGCTCACGTTTCCGTACGTGATCTATCATCGCGGAACATATTATGAACAAAGGAAGGTGCAGTAACTTGCGCTCTTTACGCTACATGGTCGGTCCCATTCGCTCGAAGCGTCGGTTGCGTGTGACTTACGCTGAAAGGAAGAGTAGGCGCCAAGTAGGCTTGGGCGAATGGTGGTCTCGAATCGAATAGCGCTGCGTCATTCGTAGCTTTGGCAATGCAAGCGAAAGCCAAGAAGGCCGGTTATTTCAACAGTGCAGAAGCTAGGAATGACGCTGCGCTATTCGATTCCAACCACTATTCGCACGAGCCTATACTTCTGCTTCACCTTCCGTCCAGACGCAGCCGATGCTACGAGAGATTATCTGACGAATCAGATAGCGTCAAAGGGCACTTATGGTGTTCTTAATGTTTCGTCTGTGTTTTTCATCGCTGAACCAATCATAAACCGAACAAGCCTAGTGATTTGCACTTTTGACGCTGCTTGATTGGTCCCGTTCCCCGTAGCATCCGCTGCGTCTGGACGGAAGGTGAAACGAAGTATAGCGCCAAGACATTAATTGTTGCACTCATTCCGTAAACCTTCAAAATTTTCCCTGTTTTTTCGCCGCGGAAAAAAGTCCCACTTTAGGAAACCCCAACGCCCACGCCCTTTGCCCCTGTGTAAACACGCTGCTGCCAAAAAGCAAAAAGAAGCAAAACGCTTTTACCGGTAGTTTATGATTAAAAAGTTACGTGCGTAACTTTTCTAGGTATTGGTAACGCGTTCCTTTATTTGCAAGTAACGAGTAACGTATTTGGTTACTTTCTTCTCGGTAATCGTATACAACGCTAATGTTCATGCAAAAAATCGCTAGTTTTGTGTTACGCTCACTTCGAAGGCCTGCAAAGCGAACACCAACTGCACCCGCTCAACTCTGCGCGTGCCTGTTGTCGTACGCCGCTTCCCAGCTTCTTTAAAGGAGTTCGTTCGAGCTCTAAGGTGTCCGTGAACAGGGGCGCTTAAGGGTGACTTGCATTAGGAAACGCCGTGCGGCCGAAATTTGAATATCCTATTATTTCTCCACAACCGTTCAGATTGTGCCGTTAGCCATCACCGCAGAACGACTCGAATACTTCCTTGCAGAAAAATCTAGGCATGACCGAGAAGTCCTATCCTCCGGGACGGCGTGACCGAGCTGAACACCGATAACGTCGATTCTTATCGTAGGTATTCTTACTAGAAGAGTTTGTTCACGTAGCAGACGCTTAGAATATGCCCTCGGATGTATAGTATACACTATACACATTTCCAACGGTATAGCACGCCGCATTAAATGCCTATCTCATGACGAGACTTGTGTCCGCGTCTCTCCTTTGTCCCCTGCCGCCTCCATTGACAAATACAAAGCGCTGGAGCCACCGAGCAGGCAAGTTGAATAACGGCGTTCCAAACAAAGCGTCCCCATAATTTGGACCTAAGCTGTGGCCACACAGGCCTACTTCGACCTCCCCCACCACCACCACTGACGGTTTCAGTCGCATTGCCATCCGTTAGTTTCTTTACAGCCGAGAAAGAAGACACACCTATCTAACTACGGTGGCGGGAGACGTGTTCCCCAACAAGAGCTCTCGAGAATGCCGTTTCACTGCAACCCTCGCTCCCGCACAACTCAGAGCTAGGTCTTCTATTTTCGAGCATCCGCACGGGCTGCGGCTTGACACTTTTGTTTCCACGGCCCACCTAGTTTATAACGTTGGACCGGTTGGTGCGCCGCACGCGCGCGTGCACGGGCATGGCTACAAGTTCCTCGCACTCGAAGTTTGCCTCGGCTGCTCCTCAAGCTCCGCTTAGTGTCTCGCGTTAAACTTGTGGTTCTTCGAACGTTGCTAATCGACTTTCCCCCCCGGAGGGGTCCCGGGCGC
The DNA here is from genome assembly GCA_037355805.1 of Ixodes ricinus. NCBI lineage: Eukaryota > Metazoa > Arthropoda > Arachnida > Ixodida > Ixodidae > Ixodes > Ixodes ricinus. Next base: position 4,295 of record JAZHYW010046915.1, read on the forward strand.
GGAGTTTAGGCGACGTTGGGCGCGCTATATTTGCTTAGAGTTTGTGCTCGGGCGGGTCCGGGGGACCCGCCGCTGTAGAGCTGGAGACATGCCTGGAGATGCCGATTCCCCGACCTGCGAAAGCAGGCCCCCTCTCCCCCCTCTCTCTCTCCTCATCACTCTCTTCTCTCTCTCTCACTTTTTCTCGCTCGTCTCTCTGCATTAGGGAATGGTGCAGCCGGTGCTCTCGTCGCCAGCAAGCTTCTGCGGCGCCGTTGTCGTTGTCTATGATTCATGGCAAACTTTCTGGGACATTCCGTGAAATAAAAGAAAACAGTTTCAAGGAAAAAAATAAAAATAGAATTAACATTAATAACGAGTGTGTTGGTAAATATGTCTAAACAATCGGAAAGAACAAACACAAATTCGGGAGCAATCGAAAAGAATAAACACAAATTCGGGACGAAAGCAGACGCATACAACTGTATGCGTCTGGTTTTCGTCCAGAGTTTGTGTTTATTCTTTCCGATTGTTTGAATAAAATAGACTTTACAATTTTTTGTAATGACGAATTAGAACGCAGCTCTTCAGAAGGAGGAGGGGAGGGTACGGAGGAGTGACGCCCTCCTTCTTTCCGTACCCTCCACTCCTCCTCTCCTGTCCCCCTCCGATTTAGCGGGAATTTTCGCCAAATTTCTTGCTAAATTTTAGCGGAAATTTAGCAAAATTTTCTGCCTAAATTTAGCCGGAAATTTAGCGACAATTTTCCGCTACATTTATCAGGAAACTGCATTGGTGTTGAGGTCACGTGACGTCCATTTCCCGCCAAATTTAGTGGGGAAATATTTCCGCTAAATTTAGGGAAAAAGTTCTTAGCGCTAAATTTCACGTGAGGGTTCCATTCATTCACGAAGTCACGAAGGAAAAACTTTCCCACTAAAGTTAGCGGTAAAATTTTCCGCTAAATTTAGCGAGTAAATTCAGTGTGAGGTCACACGTGACATCACGTGTGACGTCACTATGGGACACGTCCCATAATGCAAAGCGCGGTTACGCCGACGGCGACGCCGCACAACCTGCAAACGGGCGCCTAAGAGCTGTGGTTTAAAATTAAAATTTAGCTGCATTTCCCTTCTATGATACTCCGGACTATTAATAGTCCAGGGTATCATAGAAGGGAAATCAGCTAGAATTTTAATTTTAAACCACAGCTCTTAGGCGCCCGTTTGCGGGTTGTGCGGCGTCGCCGTCGGCGTAACCGCGCTTTGCATTATGGGACGTGTCCCATAATGACGTCACACGTGATGTCACGTGTGACCTCACACTAATTTCTCGCTAAATTTAGCGGAAAATTTTACCGCTAACTTTAGTGGGAAATTTTTCCTTCGTGACGTCACGTGAATGAATGTAACGTCACGTGAAATTTAGCGCAAGAACTTTTCCCTAAATTTAGCGGAAATATTTCCCCACTAAATTTGGCGGGGAAATGGACGTCACGTGACCTCAACACCAATGCAGTTTCCCTGCTAAATGTAGCGGAAAATTGTCGCTAAATTCCCGGCTAAATTTAGGCAGAAAATTTTGCAAATTTCCAGCTAAATTTAGCAAGAAAATTGGCGAAAATTTCCGCTAAATGGGAGGGGAACAGGAGAGGAGGAGTGGAGGGTACGGAAAGAGAGGAGGGCATACACTCACCTCCGTACCCTCCCCTCCTCCTTCTCAAGAGCTGCGCTCTAATTCGTCATTACAAAAAATTGTAAAAGTCTATTTTTATTCAAACAATCGGAAAGAATAAACACAAACTCTGGATGAAAACCAGACGCATACAGTTGTATGCGTCTGCTTTCGTCCCGAATTGTGTGTTTATTCTTTTCGATTGCTCCGAATTTGTGTTTGTTCTTTCCGATTGTTTAAGCATATTTACCAACACGCTCGTTTTTAATGTTAATCCATATTTTTTTATTTTTTTCCTTGAAACTGTTTTCTTTTATTTCACGGAATGTCCCAGAAAGTTTGCCATGAATCATAGACAACGACAACGGCGCCACAGAAGCTTGCTAACGACGAGAGCGCCGGCGCACCATTCCCTAATGCAGAGAGAGAGCGAGAAAAAGTGAGAGGAGAGAGAAGAGAGAGTGAGAGAGAGATAGGGGAGAAGGGGGCCTTCTTTCGTAGGTCGGGGAATCGGCATCTCCGGGCATGTCTCCAGCTCTACAGCGGCGGGTCCCCCGAACCCGCCCCAGCCGTAAACTCTAAGCAAATATAGCGCGCCCAACGTCGCCTAAACTCCCGCGCCCGGGACCTCCTCGGGGGGAAAGCTCGATTAGCAACGTTCGAAAGAACCACAAGTTTAACGCGAGACACAAAGCGGGAGCTTGAGGGCAGCCGGAGGCAAACTTCGAGTGCGCAGAACTTGTAACCATGCCCGTGCACGCGCGCGTGCGGCGCACCAACCGGGCCAACGTTATAAAACTAGGTGGGCCGTGGAAACAAAAAGTGTCAAGCCGCAGCCCCGCGCGGGTGCTCGAAAATAGAAGACCTAGCTCTGAGTTGTTGCAGGAGCGGGAGCGTTGCGGTGGAGCGGCATTCTCGAGGCTCTTGTGGGGGGAAACGCGTCTGCGCCCACCGTAGTTAGGTAGATTGTGTCTTCTTCCTCGGCTGTAAAGAAACTAACGGATGGCAATGCGACTGAAACCGTCGGTGGTGGTGGTGGGGGAGGTCGAGTAGACCCGTGTGGCCGCAGCTTAGGTCCAAATTATGGGGACGCTTTGTTTGGAACGCCGTTATTCAACTTGCCTGCTCGGTGGCTCCGGCCTTTTGTATTTGTCAATGGGGCGGCAGGGGACAAAGGGAGAGGCGGACACAAGTCTCGTCATGAATAGGCATTTAATGCGGCGTGCTATACCGTTGGAAATGTGTATAGTGTATACTATACATCCGAGTGCATATTCTGAGCGTCTGCTACGTGAACAAACTCTTCTAGTAAGAATACCTACGATAAGAATGACGTTATCGCGTGTTCGAAGCTCTGTCCGTCGTCCTGGAGGATATGACTTCTCGGTCATGTCTAGATTTTTCTGCAAGAGGAAGTATTCGAGTCGTTCTGCGGTGATGGCTAACGGCGCAATCTGAACGGTTGTGGAGAAATAATAGGATATTCAAATTTCGACACGCCCGGCGTTTCCTAAATGCAAGTCACCCTTAAGCGCCCCTGTTCCACGGACACCTTAGAGAGCTTCCGAACGAACTCCTTTAAAGAAGCTGGGAAGCAGCGTACGACAACGGGCACGCGCAGAGTTGAGTGGGTGCAGTTGGTGTTCGCTCTGCAGGCCTTCGAAGTGAGCGTAGCACAAAAATATAGCGATTTTTTTTGCATGAACATTAGCGTTGTATACGTTACCGAGAAAAAAGTAACCAAATACGTTACTCGTTACTTGCAAATAAAAGGAACGCGTTACCAGTTACCTAGAAAAGTTACGCACGTAACTTTTTAATCATAAACTACCGGTAAAAGCGTTTTGTTTCTTTTTGCTTTTTGGCAACAGCGTGTTTTACACAGGGGCAAAGGGCGTGGGCGTTGGGGTTTCCTAAAGTGGGACTTTTTTCCGCGGCGAAAAAACAGGAAAAATTTTGAAGGTTTGCGGAATGAGTGCAACAATTAATGTCTTGGCGCTATACTTCGTTTCACCTTCCGTCCAGACGCAGCGGATGCTACGAGGAACGGGACCAATCAAGCAGCGTCAAAAGTGCAAATCACTAGGCTTGTTCGGTTTATGATTGGTTCAGCGATGAAAAACACAGACAGAAACATTAAGAACACCATAAGGGTGCCTTTTGACGCTATCTGATTCGTCAGATAATCTCCGTAGCATCGGCTGCGTCTGGACGGAAGGTGAAACAGAAGTATAGGCTCGTGCGAATAGTGGTTGGAATCGAATAGCGCAGCGTCATTCCTAGCTTCTGCACTGTTGAAATAACCGGCCTTCTTGGCTTTCCCTTGCATTGCCAAAGCTACGAATGACGCAGCGCTATTCGATTCGAACCACTATTCGCCCAAGCCTACTTGGCGCCTACTCTTCCTTTCAGCGTAAGTCCACACGCAACCGACGCTTCGAGCGAATGGGACCGACCATGTAGCGTAAAGAGCGCAAGTTACTGCACCTTCCTTTGTTCATAATATGTTCCGCGATGATAGATCACGTACGGAAACGTGAGCAACACCATGATGGTGCCCTTGCTGACGCTCTTCGATTCGTTTTATCAGCTTGTAGCGTCTCCATGCGTAAAACGAGAGTATAGAAACACGAAAAAAAAAAGTGAAACTCTTCTTTTCTTCGGGTCTTAGGAAGCACATGTAAAGAGTAACGTAACTACGTTACCGGTTACTCGAAAATCAGTAACGTAAGTGCGTAACCCGTTTCTGTTTTGAAAACGCAACGAGTACGTTACTGCGTTACCAAAAAGGTAACGTGTTGTCGGTAACGCGTCACCGCCAACACTGCTTATAATTAAGATTTCAAGTTTTCGTAATTTTCTCTTTCATCAAATTCGGCGGGTATTTTTCGGAGTTTATTTTTTGCCGAAAATTCGGAGTTTATCAGATTAATTTTTGTTTGCTTCCCAATTCTCCGAAATTGTAAGTCCAATTTCGTGGTGTTCTCCGTCAGAAATAAATAAATATTATCCGGCTGTAAACGTATACTAGATTTAAAAAAAAATATAACGCCTTTGTATCAAACCATTACTTCACCTGGATTTGGCGTTGGTGGCGTTGCCATTGGCCATACTACTTTATCTCACGACAAAAGTTGGACGCAAATGTTGCTTCGATAAACGTCGATACCTTAAAATCATTAAATTCCTATCAGTGGTCGCTGAGAAGCTCGAACTCATTTCATCCTATTCCATCAACCCAGCCTGCGGCCGCACGAGGTGGAACAGTAAAGGATGTCATAGATCATCTTTGAACTACATCTGTTCCCCATTTTTTGCAAACTCTATGGTATATAATGTTCCTGGTTACAAAACAGAACTTTTTCTTTCCCTAAAGTAGAAATAGTATGCCCCAAACTGAAAAGCAAAACGGTCGCATTTGTCGTGACCTGAAAGTTCAATGACCTGTTTTCCTGAACGAAGCTTTATGAGATAAGCATTAACACCACATTTAACAATGATCTGGGATTTCAAAGATAACTGTGATTACATTTTCCCGAGGACCGTTGACCCTTTCCGCTAATCAAACTTAATTGTAAAATACAGTCTGTTCGATTTTATTTTATTTACTTTTTATTTTAATTTATTCTTCTTTTTCTTCTTTTTTTCTTTTTTTGGGGGGGGGGGGATTGGCACATTATTATTCGGAGTTTATCGAATAAATGTGTATTTACAAAAGATTTACCGAGAGATGTTTTTAGGAGTTTTCCGGGAAGACGAAACCCTATTTACAGCGACGAAGGATAATGAAATCCTTGTGACATGCCAGATAGAGCGAGACGGCACAAGTTTCCTGTAGTTGTTTCAAAAACGCAGATGCCTGGGAAAGCCGACCATCAAATCGGTTGACATCAAAACATGATATCCGATCTGCAGGGACAGGCTTATAGTTCCCGATGTTGTAACCAAGACATCTAGCTGGAGCAGAGATGAAACATTTGGGGGTTAAGCTAGCTGAACAGCGCGTCGAAACGCAGCAGTCTTTTTCAATGCGAGTTTCATTACCCTAATTCAACTCCTTGCGCGAGCCGCTAAAATTAGATCTTCGTTCCTTTGAGTCAAAATAAACCCGCGTGTTCTCTTTTTTCTTTTCTATCTTATATATACTTTTATGAATTCACGAGATTTATATACTTATGTTCTTGATCGCTGGCTTCAATCCCGGATCTCTAATCGGAGGCGGCGCTAGTCCTGATTTCGTTTTCGTTGTCGCGTTTTTGTCGCGGGTCAACCAGGACCGTGCGAGCTTCTTAATTACGCCCAAAGTGCTCCGGCCCCCGGGGCCGCGCTCCGCTGGCAGAAATTTGCATAGTCGGGGAATTTTGTGCGACTGTGCGCGCGAGGAAAGGAGCGACCTCGAGCGGCGGCACCCTGATTGACCTAATGTCCTTTGGTGCCTGAAATAAACCGCAGACGTCGACGCCACCGTGACGTTTGACGGTCAGCTGGCAATCGCGCACCTTCCTTGCTCCTCTTTTGTCGCCGCCGCCGCTAATCACTTTTGAGTTAGCGGCCAAAACTTTGTTGCCACTTGGTCTCACATGAACACTGCAGCGTTGACACTATAGAAACTATGAAAAAGGCGATTTGTATCTTTCCACGACCACATTCTTCTTACTCAAGGAGAGATGTGTCTATAGTATGTCTATAAATATAATTAAAACGTGTAC